>JAABOM020060458.1:0-11855 GCA_011800125.2 Solanum clarkiae
ATGTATATACCTAAGAACGTCTACAATACGCGTTTTCCCAGCCTTGCCTGGGAGGAACAAAACCATGCGGCCCTGTGGGGACAAAGCGAACAATATATGCACATGTGGGGCCGTTCGTTACAAATAATGACTTAATCTATGTAGTCAATACAGTAACACAAATACCTCAACTCAATGACATATATCACATAGAATTCAAACTCGGATAACCAAACCAGCTTTTCAAAACAAGACCAGATACTTATTTAGCAAACCAATGAAAACTGGTGCATATGATAATACAACTATGAAAAGCAATGGGTTATTAACAGTCCTCAATCACTAAACAAGTCAAATGCTAACAATGCAATGCAAGTGCCTTTACAGAAAAAAGTCCCATTCAGACACTGAATGATCATTTCATGTTTAACATTGGGACTGTATGAAAACACTCTTTCTCACAAAAGATATTTATGCATAATGACTAATGCCGTAGGCTTTCCCTTATACTCATGACTCAGACTTTCAACTAGCTGGACTAAATCACTTTAGGACTTTCTAGGTTTGTAGCGTAGGCTCAGGGGTCTTTGGTATGATATTTTAGGAAAATAGTTACTAAAGACCCTTGTTTAAATTGTGTTTGTCTACATTTTTACCCTACCAACTCTATCATTTTCACCTTGTTCTCCCTTTTTCCTTATTCAAGCTTTTCCGGGTGCTTTCTTCTCATTTTTCAGCTTTTTGCCTTGTTTTCACACTTCATTTTGCTTTTGAGCTTAATCAAAGACAATTTTTTTATTTTTCTTGCACCCGCTACATGATTTTTCTTGTTTTCTCCTCTATCCTAACTCACCCCCTTATTTTTGAGTTTTCACCCTTTCAGCAACCACCCTCAACTTAGGCTTTTATCCTGTTTTAAAGTGCACAATATCTATCCTACGAACAAGAGTCACTTTTGGTAGCCACCCTCATCTTAGGCTTTTTGCCTTAGTCAAGGTTCACAATACTCAAGGACAGACCAAGGCCAAATTCTGGATTTTTCACTAGATAAGGCTAGGTTAATTAGGTGTTAAGAAAAATTCCTACATGTAAGGGTCAAATATTTGGAACAAGGGATATATCATCATTTGGTTGGTTATTTTTAGGCTAAAGTGGACTATTTTAGAGCAAATACCTAAGATCTTTTCCTAATCCATTTAATCTACAATCTAACTTAGAGTAATAGGGCAACTTCTGAATTACCACAAAATACATCATTCTAGCATAATCATCTCATACTCTCATAGCATTACATACATTATCAATAAAAGACTCACAAATCATTCTTGTCATCTCAATTTACCCTTACATCTCAGAACATATTTTGTCAAACACATTAAATGTATGATTACTATCTAACTACTAATCAAAACATTTTTTGGTGGGTACCATCTTTTCAAAATAAAACATAAAAGCATGCTATATGCCAAAAGTATTGGTACTACATGCTACAAATATTATTTAAACAACCTAAACGTGCCAGTTCAATAGAAATTAAATATCCACTGGAAAAAGAATAAATGCAAGAAAACCGCAAGATCAAAATTTGGGGTAGTTATGGACCATAAGCTACTTAAACTTCACTGAGGCCCATTACTACCCACACCCATCGAAAAATATATGCATTGTCCGCAATGCACAAAATCAATTATAATAGAATGTGAGGGGTCAAAAACATACCTGGCACCTAAACACCATGGTCCTCTATGAGTTGCCTCCCAAGCAGTGCCTGATTTATTGTTGCGACATGACTTAGGCAAATTGGTTACTCAGACTTTACCAATTGCCAAAACTTCACTCTTGAGCTCATCTGGATGCTTCATGGACTGACGAATGTTGAAGACAACTTCTTCGTCATTCAATATAAACCTGAGTTGAACAACTTCCATATCCACAAAAGCTCGTCCAGTGGCTAGGAATGGTCTTCTCAAGATGATTGGGACGTCGAGTCAACCTCGTAATATAGAATCACAAAGTCTATAGGGAATATGAATTTTTCCACTTTAACTAGCATATCCTAGAGTATCCCCATAGGCTTCTTCACCATTCGATCCACCATTAACAATAGCATGCTAGTAGGAGTAGGGGCTCCCAATCTTAACTTTTTGTAGACCGCAAGGGGCATCAAATTGATACTGGCACCTAAATCACATAGTGTCCTTGCAAACTCCACATCACCTATAGGGCAATATGTGGTAAAGCACCTGGATCTTCATGCTTTTGAGCTAAGGACTTTGTAGTGATAACACTACAATGTTGAAGCTCTTGAGAAAGCTACTGACTCATAATGCCATTTTTCGTGACCAATCCTTCATATACTTGGTATAGCCTGACATTTTCTCCAAAGCCTCAGTGAGTGGATGTTGATGGATAGCTGCTTAAGCATGGAGAGAAAGTGTTTTAACTTGCCTTCCTTCTCCCTTTTTTTGATTCTTTGAGGGAAAGGACGAGAAGTCCTAGGGATGGGCTTAAATTTTTGTGCTGCTTTTGGTGCTTGACTCACCCCATCCTTGCCACAACCATCTCCTTCATCCACATCCTTTTTTGCAACCATCTGCTCATGAACATCTTCCTTATCAACCTACATATGAGGATCAATAGTGTTCATACCGCCACTAGTAGTAACTGCCATACATTGCCCTTTATTCTTAGGATTTTGCACTATGTTTCTAGGTAATGTACCCTTCTGATGCTAATTCAACTGAGTTGACACTTGACCAGACTGTTGTTCAAGCTATTTAATAGCCATACAATGAGACTATTTTTTTGATTTATGCTAGAAATCTCTATTTTAAAGCCACTTAGATTCTTATCTTGTGTCTCAACCTTCTTCAATAGGCAGTCAAACATCTCCTTAATCTGGAATTGCCTCTACCCATGTCTCGGATGTGTGGTGGAACATAAGGACCATTTTTGAAGCCTTCTCTGTGACCTTAATCTGTATCTGGACCCCTATTCCTATCTTAATAACCACCATGGTTGTTTGAAAGCTATATCTCCACCATAGTTCTGACCTTGGTTTCCTTGACCTTGGCGCCAATAGCCCTGATTAGACCCTTGGGTGGTGGTCTAGAAACCCCCCTGTCATGACCAAAACATAGGGTCTAGGTGTGACATGGCGAATAGGAACCCGAGAGTCCTCAAACAAGCCTCAAAGTATCTATATTCACATCATCAGTTCGGAAGCATATTAAATAAAGTAAACACATAATTCTAAGGGATGGGAAAGTAGGACTCACTCTATGAGGATATCACCGGGATAGGGATTAACATGAATTCACATAGCACATAGCACATAAGAACTAAGGGGCGGGTAAGTATGACTCACTATATGGAGGAAATACGGGACTTGGGATCTTCCACATTTCCACATCAAACATACATACTTACCATAATTCTCATAATCAAACCACATTAACCATATCCAATAGATAACCATAATCATAAACTCCAAATGCAACACATAGCACACATCCATACAAAAGTCTACAAGATGTCCAACAATGCCTCTAGTCATAAGATAGGATGAGAGCCAAGATATGTCCCGAGCTCACCCTCAAAGTAAAGATAACATAAGCAAAAGTAACATAAGATAGAGGAATGGTGGCTTGTCCTAGGAAGATAGGGCTCACCAAAATAAGTATCTCAAATCAAATCTAGTCGTCAAACGGTGGATGAAAGTAGTCTCCAGTCCCTACATGGTTAGATTATATAGGCAAAAGTATGCATTAGTACTTTTGAATGTACTAAGTATGTGGGCATGCAATGCATGCGAATTATCAAACCTGCACTCAATGTTATATGACAAGAGCACACAATAAAGAAAGAAGTATATATCCAAAGAACAGTATATAACAATATGCCATGAAATCTATGATGCATGAAATGCATAATGCTCATGTATAGTGGGAATGTGACCTCAACCAACATATAAGACCAAGCGAGTTATTACTTGAAATCCTGGTGTTATCCCCTCACCGGAAAAGAGGTAGTTTACTTGCCAAAGGTAAATCATACTTCTCCTTACGGGCCTCCCATTTCGGAGAAATAACCTTCCTTATGGGCCTCCCATTTCTAATAGGATTTTCATATCATTTCTAGAAGGCCATCCCTCAACTAACGGGATAAGCATCATATCTTTCTAGCGGGTCATACCTCAACTAACAGGATGAGCCGTAGACCTTTCTAGCGCATCATGCCTCAACTAATGGGATGAGCCTCAAATCTCAATACCTGTGCTGGCACATAGTTCAAGGAAAGGGAGAGGGAACTTAGGGATAGCCCTAATTCCCCCAATCCATTGGTGCTAAGTCAAAACATCCCACGAGAATGCTTATACATATACATGCTTTCAAAGAGAGATGCAATAGTCACATCAGATCATGTCAATGCACCTTCAGGCTTGAAAACCAAACATATTTCTCATACTTTATAATTGGGCTCTAATGTCAAATCATAGCTCATAGTCATAATACTCATGCATAGGAATATCTTATTCATACATACAAAATGGTCCAAGCACCCAAAATGCTCAAAGAGCCATAATCATAGACATATATGTGATCACATTCTTGTTATAACCATAATCTTATCAAAATCATATACATGAACATATTTGGGCTTATCCCACTTCATAGTTTCATAACAATCAAATGTACATGAATGCATATGCCATCAATGGTGTGGGAATAGCATGGGTAATTGAGATTAAATTTATAATCAACAATATATTATGAAATTGAAGTAAATCCATAATTAAATCCACATTTAAATCATAATATAAATCACCCATGCTTAGATCAAACTTTAAAGGTACAATGCATATTCAAGTATTCATAATAATAATGTAATCCAACAATTTTGGACTTAAATCAACTTAAAATCATCACATAAGTGTAGCCCATACTTTAATTAAATTTATTCAACAATACAATTGAAAACCCAAATTTAAAGTGGCCAAAAATTCAATGAAATTGAGAAAAAGTGTTTTAGGTATTCTTGGTTGAAAGGAACCAATAATAAAAACCCACATACCTTATCTAATTGAGAAGATTCAAGAAGAAATCGGAAGAAATATGATGAATATGGAAATTCTTCCTTATGCTCCAAGCTAATCTGCAATTGCTCACTCGAAGAGAGTTCTTAAGGTGAGAGAATTTGAATAATTCTAAGTGTAGAAATGAATTGAATGAGATAATTAGAGTTTACGTTATATGGAGGTCGTATTATAGCATAGAAAGTCATAAAATACCCTTATAACAACTGAAAATTATTTAAGGGCCATTAATAACACGGAATATAAAATCTGCATATACCCCTGCATAGACGAGTTCTACGAAAACAGGCTGTAACACCCCACATCATACAATACTAGTACTATGCAAATGAAACATGATATGGTTTGGTCAAATTAGCGCCCATTTTTAAAAGTTCCTGAATCTCGAATTAGAGGGCGATATGTATGTCTAACGCTGAAGAGGGTCGAGTGTAAATACGTTTTATGTCAAATTCAGGAGATCACAACCCTAAACAAAGTGAGAGAATTGAGGTGCTTGTAGGACTTATGAATCTAGCAGGTGAGTCACCTACTTGCTTAGCTTAAATTGCTAGCTAACAGAGATGAGGACCGATGTAGAATTTGTCCAATTTCGACTATGATTAAAGTCCATGTGAAGGGTGTAACTTTAGCCTGTGTTTTACCATCGAGCCCAAGATGAATAATAAAAGGGCCCAAATACATCACAACCCACTTGACTAATTGGGCCCAAACTAAATGCAGACGAATTAGGAAAAATGGGCAGCCAAGGCCCATCAACTTTAAGACCCGTTTAGGTCCATGTGTGAGGGCCAAGGTGCTGCATCACTTGCTTCTTAATATGTACTAATATGTGGTCAACATTGCAGGAGAAAATCAGCCAAATAGACACTTTAAAAAGGGCTCAAAACGGACCTTTAAGTCATTTCACTTGAAACAATTTTTCAGCTCTTCTAAAGACTCCTTTTCTCTCTTTACTTCACTTCACAAGGCAGCCAATACAACCCTCTAAGGTTCTTGAAGGAAACCTGAATCATTAAGGCTAAGGTAAGTGTAAAAATCCATGTATTTATTATACTTATCTCATGACAAACAAGAAATATATGCTAGTTATGCTTGCTGAAATTGTTGGACAGCATGTGTTCCAAAAGTTGTTGTACATTTTTCTTGTTTATTTGAAAGCTTTTCTCTTTTTGGTTGGATTGATTATAAAGGGTGGCTACTGTTATTAATAAATATTGATTCTATAATGATGTATAAAGTATGTTGCACCATTTTTACAGTCCCGCGAAAGTGAGTTCTTGTGTGATATCGTAATTGTGCTCGTAATAGGAGCTTGTGGGCTGATTGATTGAGGACTATGGTCTCACATCCTCTACCTATTTTGAGGACTATTTTTGAACTATTTTAGTACTAGTTTTATCTGTATATGTGGTGGGGACTTTTTGGTCAAGGTTGGAACAAATTTGGAATTATCGACGTCAAAATGTAGCCAAGGGATGTAATGTTATGCCACCCATTTGTATGTTATGTAGAATTGTTATGTGTTGTGCCTTGTGGGCTGTTGTAGGATTGTTATGACACTAAAATAGGCTGCACATTATATGTATATGAGAATGTGTATTATAAAGTACGATGAGGGGTGGAAAGGTAGAAAGAATACGCTCGGATTTATAATTATTCGCTTGCTACCTGTATGTTATTTTTTATGAGATTGGGCTGCCAAGATGTATCTATTGGCTACTAATGCTAGTTTTATCACCTACTATGTTGTATATAAATATTTGGAGGAAGGGAAGGTTATCTCAAGGTAATAACGAGGTCATACAATGAGGTATGTAAGGCTATTTGATTTCGTATTATTTGGCATGAAACGTAGATCCCTCCTTGGCACATAAAGACACTTACCAACTCCGATACAACTATTAACGATGTCTCAACTCTTTTGAAAGTTCATATGCTCCCATACATAGTCAGCTTTAACTCTGCATACAAACTTGGATACCAAGATACATGAGTTCGTTCTACTAAATAAAATTCATGTGTTATTCTACCTCCTATGCATTTCACTATTTGTATTACCTACTCCTTTCATTGTGGTGTTGTCTTTTGTGATTATTTACATTGTCATACGTTGTATCTACAGTCCTACAGCTCTAACTAGATGACCACTAAAAGAATCATGTCAAAGGTAATTAAAAGATAAAGTAAAGTATATTGCTTATTGATTGGTAGTAACCTGAGGGGTGAAAGAATCACCTAGCTAGGGTCGATCCTATCACGGAGGGTAGACCAAGGGGTTAAAGGAAAAGCCTAGCTAGTCGATCCTGATATAGATTCACCACTGATCATTTGTATTACATGTTATACACATATTATAAGGTAAAGGTAAAGTAATAAAAAGAATATAAAGTACATGATCCCATAGTATAACTAAGGGTGGTGTCTTATCCTACACCAGTACATAGTTTCATTTGAGTTGTTACTCCACATACAGTGTTTCCTGCCTTACATATTTAGTATATTATCTCGTACTTACATCCCTTATGGGGGACCTATATTTCATGCTGCAGGTACAGGTGCTAGTAGTTCTCCCAAGTAGGAGTACAGGATATCCAACTTGTGTTACCAAGCTCCAGGTTGCTTCAGAGCTTTGTGTGTCTAGAGCTCGTATTTTTTTATAGTATAGTTAGGCGATGTGGGGCCTTTCCCGACCCTTGTAAGATACTTTTTCTTATCTAGAGGCTTTGTAGACTATGTAAATTAAAGTGTGAATGTCTCCTACTTTAGACGCCATGGCCCCAACGGCCTAGCCATGTGCATTTCCTTTTTGCTTGTTATCACTGTTTATTTTCTTAAAGCCATGTCAAATGGAGAAATACCTTATAATATCTATAGAAAGCACATGGGTACAGGTTGGTTCTCCCAGTCTTATTGGAAACAGGTGCCAGTCCGCCCTAACGGGACTTTGGGCATAACAAAAGTGGTATCAGAGCAGGTCATCCTAGGGAGTCTACAAAGCCATGTCTATGTAGAATCTTGTTTATCGATGTGTTGTGCGCCATATTTATAAGCAGGAGGCTACGTGGCATTTCAGAGTTTTCACTTTCTTTTCATTCTTTAGATTGTGCCATAGAGACAAGTGTAATAGGTGGATTGTTTCTAACTCCTAATTATTTTGTACAGCAAGTATGCCAGAAACCAGGAAGAATAAAGGTAAAGGGAAGTGGGTAAAAGTGGTGGTTGGTATACACAGTCAGGTGAGACAATGAAATGAGGCTCAAGATAAGTCTCTATCACAGACAGCTCCAACTCTTGCAGTTCCTAATGACCCCGAAAGGAGTGAAATTCCCCCAGAACCACCTATCGATGCTACTGTGTAGGATCTGAGAAATGCAGTTCAACTATTGACTCGTATAGTTGCTAGCCAAGGTCAAATACAGGAAGGTCCAGTTATAGGTGCAGGTGGTGCGAATAGGGAAGCTGGCACGAGGATACATGATTTTCTTAATTTGGACCGTCCATCCTTCACCGAGTCAGATCCTAAGGAAGATCCCCAAGACTTTATTGATCAGATTTAACGCATTTCAGAAGTTATGCATATGAGTGGTACAGAACCTGTCGAGTTAGCAACATATAGGTTGAAAGTTGTGGCTATATTGTGGTATGAAGCTTGGAAGCAATCTAAGGGTACAGATGCACCTCCAACTACCTGGAGGGGTTCAAAGAGACATTTCTTGACCATTACTTTCCATTAGAGATCCGAGAGGCCCATGTAGATCAATTCTTGAACCTCCACTAAGGGAATATAAGTGTGAGGGAGTATAGCCCTCAATTTAATTCCCTAACCAGGTATGCTCCTAATGTAGTTGCTACTATGGGAGATAGAGTTCATCGATATGTAGATAGATTGGATACATATCTGTTCAGAGACTGTATCATTGCTTCCTTGAACAAAGAAACGAATATAGTGAGAATGCAAGCTTTTGCACAGAAATTAGAGGATCAGAGGCAAAGGAGAAGGACACAAGAGTTAGAAAGGGGTAGGCCAAAAGGGCCAGATCTAAGGGGCAGTTTACAACACCCCAAGGTGAGCTTAGGCCTCCATTTTTTATAGACCGCCTAGGTCATCACCCTCCTACTCTGCATCCAGTTCTCCATCACAACTTCAGGGGTCTACGAGAAATCAGTTTAGTCCAAGAAGTGAAGGGCAAGGTGCCCGGCAAGCGGGATATTCAGCAGGCCAACAAATGACCCCTACACAGACTTGTAAATAGTGTGGAAGAAGTCATTCAGGTATATGTAATGTTAGGACAGACGCTTGTTACTGGTGTAATGCGCCAGGGCATATGATGAGAGATTGCCCCAAGAGGCGTATGGGTGATTCAACACAACATATTGGATCAACTGTTGCATCATCATCATCTGTTCCTCCAATAGGCAGGGGACAACAAGTACCTATGGGTCGTGGTAGAGGTGTAAGAGGGGTAGCTAGCGCTAGTGGAGTCCAGAATCGCACTTATGCTTTAGGAGTTTGCAAAATTTGGAAGCTTCACCAAACGTGGTCACAGGTACAATGTCCATCTTTTCACATAATGTATATGCGTTAATTAACCCTGGGTATACACTATCATACATCACTACATTAGTTGCTAGGAAGCTTAATAGAATACCCAAATTATTAAACAAGCCATTTGAAGTATCTACACCTACTGGTGAATCTATTATGGCTAGAAGGATTTATTATGATTGTATAGTAACTGTTTGTGATCGTGACATATTAGCTGACATTATTGAGCTAGAAATGGTGAAATTTGATGTTATAATGGGTATGGATTCGTTAGGTTCTTGCTATGCCACCGTGGATTGCCAAACTAAGAGAGTGTACTTCTACTTTCCAAATGAGGCCGTTCTGGAATGGAAAGGCAATATTGGGGCACCAAATGGGAAGTTCATATCTTATTTTAAGGCTACAAAGATGATATCTAAGGGGAATATATGTCATTTAGTTAGAGTAACAGATATGGAGGCAGAATCACCAACTCTTCAATCAGTTCCAGTAGTGAACAAATTTGGTGATGTGTTCCCTGAAGAACTTTCGGGCTTACCTCCAGAACGAGAGGTAGACTTTGGTATTGACTTACTTCCTAGCGCTCAACCTATTTCTATCCCTCCATATAGAATGGCCCCGGCAGAATTGCGTTAATAAAAAGAGCAGTTAAAATACTTATTGGAGAAGGGTTTTATAAGACCTAGTATGTCCTCTTGGGGTGCACCAGTGTTATTTGTACTTAAAAAGGATGGAACCTTGACAATATGTATCAACTATCGACAATTGAATATGGTGACAATTAAGAATAAATGCCCTCTCCACTGGATTGATGATTTATTTATCAATTATAGGGTGCCGAATGCATTTTAAAAATTGATTTGAGATCAGGTTATCACCAAGTGAGGGTGAAGGAGAAAGATATACCTAAGACTGCTTTTAGAACATGCTTTGGTCACTTTGAATTTCTTGTTATGTCATTTGGGGCTAACGAATGTACTAGCAGTTTTTATGGATCTGATGAATAGGGTATTCAATCCATTCTTGGATATGTTCGTGATAATATTTATAGATGACATTTTAGTATATTCAAGATCAGATGAGGACCATGCAAATCACTTACAACAAGTGTTACAGGTTCTTCGTGATAGAAAATTGTATGCCAAATTTTCTAAATGTGAATTTAGTAGCATTCTTGGGTTATATTTGTTTCCGATGAGGGAATAAGGGTTGATCCACAAAAGATACAGGCTGTGAAAGATTGGGCAAGACCAACAACATCCAGGGAATTTCGGAGCTTTCTAGGTTTTTCAGGTTATTACAGGAGGTTTTGTTGAAAGTTTTTCTTCTATTTCTGCACCTCTAACAAAGTTGACACATAAGGCAACCAAGTTCCAATGGAATGATGCATGTGAAAGGAGCTTCCAGGAGCTGAAAAATAAGCTAACTTCTGGACCTGTGCTAGTACTTCCAGAAGGCACCGAGGGGTATGCAGTATATTGTGATGCTTCAGGAGTCGGCTTAGGGTATGCACTGATACAACATGGTAGGGTAATTGCTTATGCATCTAGACAGCTATGGCCACATGAGAAAAACTATCCAACACATGATCTTGAGCTAGCAACAATTGTATTTTCTTTGAAAATATGGCGCCACTATTTGTATGGGGTTCACGTTAATGTATATACTGATCATAAGAGCCTGCAATACATCTTTAAGTAGAAAGACCTAAACTTAAGACAGCGGAGATGGCTAGAGCTAATAAAGGATTATGACGTTAATATATTTTACCACTCGAGAAAAGAAAATGTGGTAGCCGATGCTCTGAGTCGTAAGACAATCATGAATATTGGTGATCAAGCCGTGGTAAGACAAGGAATGACTAAAGATCTGCATCAACTAGCTAGTTTGGCAGTTCGCCTTCTTGAGACTTCAAAGGAAGGAATTATTGTACATAATGAAACAACATCTTCATTAGTAATGGAGGTGAAAGAAAAATAGTTCAATGATCCTGTTCTACGATAGCTTAAGGAAAAGGTAAGTCTAGGTACGATAAAGGGCTTTGACCTTACACAAAATGGAGTACTTTATTGCCAAAATAGATTATGTGTGCCTAATATCAATGGATTGAGAAAGAGGATAACGGAAGAAGCCCATCATTCTTGATATTCCATCCATCTAGGATCAACTAAGATATACCATGACCTGAAGGGAATGTTTTGGTGGGGAGGCATGAAAAAGGACCTTGCAGAA
>JAABOM020060459.1:0-11855 GCA_011800125.2 Solanum clarkiae
CAAATTCATTCATCTAAGCTTTACGTGACATGACATTTGGCAATTTCCCAAGAACCTTTTTTCTAAATATGTTATTTATAATATATCAAGTATTTTGTCAAAATGTATCTCTTATACCTTTTTTCTACCAAAAGTGGGAGCTCAAAGCGGTTCATAGGAGACAAGACGAGGAGAAGAAAACTAAAGAATCAATACAGATCAGTTCATTTTGAAACTAAGAAATTTTCTTTGATTGCAGGGAAAATCTTTATAGGCTTTGTTTATAACCGAGATAAACGGTTTTGTCTCACTTAAGCCTAGTGAACCATTACATTTTTACTTTCAACTGCTGAGAAGACATTACATCTTCAAATACCAAGAGGGTCATTTCACCATTTGACAAGAGGGCCATTTTTCTTTCATCATTCGCCAAGAGGGTCATTCTATTCCAAAGTTGTCGAGAAGGCCATTTCATCATTCATCGCCAAGAAGGCTACTTTATTTTATCACCGAGAAGGTGTTGCATCTTCAACTGCCGAGAAGAAATTGCATCTTCAACTGCCAAGAGGGCCATTTCACCATTTGCCAAGAAGGCTATTTCATCATTCGCCAAGAAGGCCATTTTTTTTTTTCATCATTCGCCAAGATAGCCATTTTATTTTCAAGTCGCCAAGAGGGCCATTCTATTTCCAAGTTGCCGAGAGGGACATTTCATTATTCATTGCCGAGAGGGTCATTTCATCATTCATTACCAGGAAGGCTACTTCATTCAATTGCCAAGAATGAGAAGGCATTTCATTCATTTTCCAAGAGGGTCATTCCATCATTCATCACCGAGAGGGCCATTCCATCATTTATTGCCAGGAAGGCTACTTCATTCAATTGCCAAGAATCAGAAGGCATTTCATTCATTTGCTAAGAGGGCCATTCCATCATTCATTGCCAAGAGGGCCATTTCATCATTCATCACTAGGAAGGCTACTTCATTTCATTGTTGAAAAGGCATTACCTCTTCAATCGCCAAAAGGACCATTTCATTTATTGCTGAGAGGGCCATTTCATCATTCATTGCCAAGAGGGCCATTTCATCATTCATTGCCAAGAGGACGATTTCATCATTCATTGCCAAGAGGGCATTTCATCATTCATTGCCGGAAGGCTACTTCATTCAATTGCCGAGAACGAGAAGGCATTACATTTTCAATTTGCCGAGAGGGCAATTTCATCATTCATTGACAAGAGGGCCATTTCATCATTCATTGCCAAGAGGGCCATTTCATCTTGTATTGCCAGGAGGGCCATTTCATCATCCATTGCCAGGAGGACCATTTCATCATTCATCGCCAAGAAGGCCATTTCATCATTTATCATTAAGAAGGCTACTTCATTTATTGCCAAGAAGAACATTGCATACTCATTGCGAGAAGGCTATACAATGATTTCTTTATATTGATTCATCATCCGTCATGTCAAAGAGAAGAATAGACGTCAAATGTGGTAAAAGATGTCAACTCTAGCTAAAATCATGATTTCACTGATGTTTTGTTTTATTCATGTCGAGATCATCTGAAAGGATAAAATCCTCAAAGCAACTACAGGAGTGGACATCATCAAGTAGGACGCAGCACAATGTGGAACGCTTTCTTAGCAGCAAACTGGGATATAGTCTGAAGGGAGACATTAAACCTTTCAGACACGGGCTGGAATCGACTACCACCACCATCTAACCACACCCCTATCAGAAGACATGTGGGAATTTCTATGAATCAGTTAGTTTATTTTCAGTTTTTCCTTTGGATACTCTCGACTCTCACAAGAGGCAAATTTTCCAATCCAAGTGACAACGTTTCACAACTTAATTTTGTTGTCATTCCTCTTGAACCATAGGTCATCTCCGAATAAGGAATATCCTCTTCAACCGATTTAGTCGAGCTACAAGTAGCCTCATTCCTAAGTTCAAGGATATGTAGGCGGGCTCAACTTTGAAAACTCAGTTGTATTCCAGTATCTACTTTTCAAATCTCATTTCCAAGTATTCTAGTCTCTCCATAATTCGATATTAGGATCGCTTTTGAATTCTTTCAGATTCATGTGTCAAATCAAGCGTTTTAAACTACAAGTGGCCTGAATTCTCATGCAACCTGAGATATGTAGGAAACCCAAACCCAGGGTCTGGCCAGAACTTCTCAAATTAAGATTTTTGGCAGATGAAACGTGGTCGGCTAAATTGGGTTAGTCAAGTTTCTTTGTCCATGATCTCTTTCATCGATCATATCCAAAGAAAAGGACAGCTGTTGACACTCAATTTTTGCCCTCCACGACTCGAATTTTGAACAATTTTTGAAATAATTATCTTGAAATTTTTTTAAGTCTTTTTCTTTTAGCTTAAAATCTGTTTAAAAAAAAAAGGATTTTGTATATCAGTGCGTGGGGGCCACGTGCCCCCAATTTCCTCTTTTCCTTCTTCTTTTTCTCCTTCACGCTCTACCCTCACTCTCCTTCTTCGTCGACCAAAAAAACCAAAGAAAACCAGAATAAAAATGCCAGCAACAATTCTCTCAATCAACGGTGAAGTTCAATCCATTGAAGATTTTGCAAAATCCCAATGATTTCTTGCCTAAAGGGAAGATTTTGAATTTGGAATTCAAAATCCGACCCCTAATTTTCTCAATTTGCCCTAATTTTGGGAGCTATATAATCCCTTCTCCTTCTTTGTTCTGGCAGCCATCGATAGTGAGAAAATTAGGGCAGCGATCGAAATCCAAGCAGCGACCATTGAAATTCAGAGAAAAGGGCAGTGGTGGTCATCAATTTGAAACCCCAGTTATTTTTAATAGCCATCAGTCATCTCGAAAATCCTAGCGAAAACCAATTATTATCCATAACTATTCTGGCCCTACAGCATTCAATTATAGTTCATATTTTCTTCAAAATTCATTCCAGCAAATGGGTAGTGTTGAGTGTCTCAAAATTGAGGATTCTTGGCCTTGAGTCGATATAGACAAATTGACTCGTAGTAGTAAACTCGTCTTCAATCAAGCTCGTCATTCCAGTTCGATGCCCGGACGAAGGTAATACCCTGACCGCATTTCTCATTTCGAATTCCTTACACTGTGGTCGGATGTAAGCATTAAAACTGTATCGAAGTTTTATAATGGCTTTGTTTGTCTGACTGGGAATGCCCTGTTATGCTAAGCCCATGTTGTATTCTGTTGTCAATTTGGGTTGAATGGTTCTCAGTATTGTCGAGCCTAATACGGGTACTGTGTATTATTTGAAGATACTGTTGTTGTCATTTTTACCCGCTACCTTATTCGAAAACATATTGTAATATTCAAATTTAGCTTGTTTATTCATTGTTTTCCTAAGGCGTTAGCTGTTTACTTTTTTTTTCTGTGAAATTTGCCTATTATGCCATTAACGTCGTTTTAGTTTCGCTTTGACTTAGCACTTATCAGAATCTGAAAGTTAGGGTCATGAATAACATGCATATGCCATGTAGAAATACATACAGTATTTTTGTATTCTCTGTCTCTATTATTTTATTTTCGAAATCTATCATAAGTTGCTGTGATGCCAAATAAAGTTAATTCTGTTGACAATTGTATGAGCTGCTGTATAATCATAAGTTGTTGTAAGTCATATAATCATTTTGAAGTTCGTTTATGTATAATCATGAGCCGCTGTCAATTTTTGTTTTGATGTTACTCTTGACGCTATTTAAATTTAGCTGAAAATGGTTCTAAATGGTGGGTTTAGATTAAGAAACATGTACTTATGGTACTGTATGCTGTTTGAAAAAGTTGCTGTTATCACTCTTATTCACTGTTAACTTGCTAAGAAGTCCAAACTAATAGGAAAATGATTTGGTCTTTCAAGTATCTGCTGTAATGCTGCAAATATCTGCTAGTTATCCTGGTTATAGTTCCTTAAGATGTTGTTAGTTTGCTTTTTCTGCGATTGTAATCTGCCTGTCATGTTATCAAAGTCGTTTAGTCTTATTCTTGCTTATTCCTTCATAGAATCTGACTGTGTTGAGTTGTATATGTATTCATAAAGTCTGAAGTTTGTTAAAATGCATGTAGTACAGCTATACTCTCTGGTCGTATCCTTTTATTTCAGGACTTATCTGTTAGTTGGGTCCAAAATGAGTCAATGCGGAGTTCATGACTGTTAAACACCTTGATTTCAATGTTCTTGCTAACTGTCTTGCCTCACCTTACATAATAATCTAGTTTGTTGTTATTCTATGGAGTGGGTTAAAGAATGTGCATTTAAATCATTGTGTATCAATCTAGGGTGTTGTTAACACCCCTCTGTTTGCTGTTAACTTTCCAAGAACAAGTTTGAATAAGATGATTTGTTTTTCTTGAATATATGCCATAACTTCCTTAGTTTTTCCCTGTTTGTTCAATTGTCTACCAAGCATTTCACTGGAACTTCATGTCATGTCTAATACTCTTGATCGCTATTATAGTATTGCTAATCTTTGTTTGCATCTAATGTTTTGATATATTTTAAGCTATTAACTCTTATTTGTGGTAGTATTTCGTGTGCGAATCCTAATCCTTATTTTCTTTTTGTTTCATATGAACTTGTCTTTGAGTCCAATGGGACTCCATTTCCTTGCATCCCCTCGGGTTGAGGCAACCTAACTCCCTTTTCGAGTTAGCCCTATTCCCAAGAGAAGGAAGCTGTTACATAAATCCCGAGAAGCAAAATTGTAATAGAAATTTAAACGGGATAAAGGCCCACTTCAACTCTCTTCTTTTATCTTTTGCTTGTATATTTGTATTTGTTTGGATGCTAATATTAGTATATTATTAGTTTCAATCTAATTAAATTACCCAACGGGTCAAAATCATTTATGTTATTTTTATTTAACTTCATTTTATTTTGAAAAAAAAGTGTTTGCATTAAAAATAAAAAATAAAAAGTGATTTTGCATTTTAGTTCAAATTTTCAAACATAGTCAATCTCTTTCGAGTTTAGTTAATTGTTTTCAATTTAGTCAAGTCCAGTCAAATCTTTTCAAAATTAATCAATTTTAAAATCAATCAAACTTTTCAAGTCAAATCAAAAGTTAGTCAATTTCCTAATCGCCGGATAACCGCATTTAGCGGCCATTTCAAGTGCGTAAAACCTTTTTGAAGTATAAATGTGAACCCGAGCCCTTTTCTCTGGATTTTAAAAGATTTTTCTGTTAGGTCTTTTAAAATGTTTATTGGTTTCCTAATTATCCTAAAAATTAGGACAATTGAGTTTAGCAAAAATCGGATGAGATACAGACCAAACATCCATAGCAAGATACATTATTACACAACCCATTTGAATAACTGTTCAAGTAAAGGTTGTGTACATTTTCTTGAATTGATTTGCTTGTCAAAAATTGTTAAAAAAACTTTTTGACAAATGATATATATTGGCTACAAACTTTTGAAAAAGAAGTCTACCAACATCTCTATAAAAGGAGCAATTGCTCCTTAGTTTTAATATCATTCAGAAGAGAGAAAATACAGAGAGAGCCATAAAGAATAAGTGAAAATTTTTCTTCTATGAGGTATACTATAGACTATAAAATAAAATAGTCTGTGAAAAAAATTAGAGTGTGTGCTTAGAAAAATTTTTTTCTAAAAGAAATAGTGTGTTCATTATTTTTGATATTTTTCTCTGAGAGCCTACTATTTGTAATAGTAGAAAAAATATAGTAGAAGTTTTGATTTGTGGACGTAGCCCAAAAGTTTTGGGTGAACCACGTTAAATTTTTTGGTGTCTATTTTTATTTATTTATTTCTCCTTAATTTTATTGCTTACTCTACTGTGTGGGCCCAAAACAAGTTGGTATCAGAGCCTTTTTGGTCTATCATCTCAATTATCTCATCAACTCCACTCAATTGTTCGATTTTTGGTCATGTCCGATTATTTTTTCTAATGATCATCATATCATCTACATAGAGTAGAAGGATAACAAAATTATCTTCAGAGAATTTATTGATAAACACGCATTGATCTGCAATAGTTTTCTTGAAGCCTTGCTCTCATATAACAGACTCAAACTTCTCATACCATTGTCTTGGTGCCTGTTTCAAGCCATATAAACTTTTCTTCAATCTGCAGACATAATCCTCTTTTCCCTTCACTTTGAAACCCTCTAGTTGTTCTATGTATTTCTTCTTCTAGATCTCCATGAAGAAAGGCAGTCTTCACATCTATTTGCTCAATTTCCAAATTGAGACTTGCAGCTAACCCTAGCACAGTACGAATGGATGTCATTTTCACAACAGGTGAAAATATCTCGTCAAAGTCAATGCCTTATTTTGACTGAAATCTTTGATGACTAATCTCGCTTTCAAGCATGGATAAACTCCGTGTTCTTCATGTTTGATTCTAAACACCCATTTATTCTTCAACATTCTTTTACCATTAGGCAACTTCACGAGATCAAACGTTTTATTCTCATGCAAGGATTTCATTTCATCTTGCGTGTCTTCCATCCATTTTTCCTTGTTTTCATCGTTCATTGCCTCACTGAAGCTTTCCTGTTCTCCCCCGTCAGTCAGTGTAACCCACTGATCAACTGGGTACCTAGTAGAAGGCTGCACATTTCTACTAGATCTTCTTAAGGGTACTGGAGACTCTCCAGCTATTGCTGGTTGAGTGTGACCACCATCAACATTCTCTTCTTTTGGTTCATCTTTCTATGGAATACCTTCATCATCTGTATCTTGCTATGGATTTTTGGTCTTTTTCAGGATAATTGAGATGATAGGACACTAATGGACTTGTCCGATTTTTGGTCTATCTGGGGAATACCTCTCATCATCTCATTAACTCCACTCAATTGGCCTTTTTAGTCTATCATCTCAATCATCTCATCAACTCCAATTCTCATTTAAGAACTCAAGGACTCAGATCAGTATTAAGAGGAAGTCAATTAGATAAAACTCTAGAGTTCAATATGAATACTCAAGGGATCGCCAAGCTCTATTAACTCATCATCATGATCATATCACAATCTCAATCAACGTATTCAATCTAAGACTCTAAACTTAATCCCTAGGTTCATTCATGCATTCTTTTACAAAATAACATATAGTATTTATGAAATAACTCATGTAAAACTATTGAATCAGTAAATCAAGTTTATGATGATCATCAACACATGAAAATACATAAAAATATATAATTTACAAGAAAATACTCAAGAAACATGTATAGAGACTCATTATACTCACAACTCCTCTATTACCATCAATAGAGGCACACAAAAAAATAATTTGATGCTTCAGTTTAGTCCTACATACCTGGTATGAAGCTTTGACAATCAATCTCGTGAAAACTCTCCTCAATCCTCTTGAATTCTCGCTCCTCTTCTCTTCTCTTTAGCCCTAGCCTTTGTTAAGAGTTTAGAAAGATTTAGTAATGAGTGTTAAAGCCCTATTTACGCTCAAAATGACCTATATTGATCATATTTTAAGTTTAGAGTGAATTGGGAAAGGTCTAGAATGACTCTCACGTAAAACTGAAAAAAGGTTCTTAGAAAAGTAAGTCCGCGATGCGGAGTTGGTGTATTTTTTGGAATTTTTGCTGAAAATTCTCTAATCAGGTTTTTTAATCTCGTAGAAAATATTTGAATCGAATTGAGGTGTTTGTCTGCGGAAAGTGCGCGTCGTGCACCTGTCACACACTCTCATTGAAATTCATTTTCGTATCGAAAAATTATCTTTTGATCCGGTTGCCCTAAAAATCAATCGAGACCATTTATCCACTCAATTTTACATGCTGATTGCATAACTGACCTCAGATTTGCCATTGGGATTTGGGAAAACACGTTATGCGTACATCTCTCATCTACGAGTATTTTCATAATTTTACCGGGTGTTACATTATCTCCCTCTTGGAATCATTCGTCCTCGAATAATGAGTAAGGTTGGATATTAAGACATAAATAACAATCAGAACTCTTCTCAAAACTCACTCAATCATTCAAACTGTGGACTCCTCATCAACTTCGACAACCTCTACTCTGACTTTAGGAATAGACACATCAACTCAAATAGACAAATTGGTTTAGATCAAGAGCAGAGATGCTATCTTAGAAACTCAATGAATTCGAATCATTTCAATACCTCGACAATCAGTCTTTCGAACTCAGGAAGGAAGCCATCAACTCTAATCAAGAATAGGACCATCGTGATATATAAGACTCTATGGATAACTCTCAATCTTAGGACCTCATCTCAACTATACTCATTTTCATGGCGCAACACTTCATCAATTCAGGCTCAATATCTCCTATTCAAATATGCACCTAATCACATCTTTTTTTTTTCAATTCAAGCCTACTTCTAAGCCTCAACCTGCTATTCCTAAGATGATCATATTTATATAAAGCTAATTCTCAATACTAAGCCCTATACTTCCAGAGGGGGTTTCATTAAAAGGTCACTAGTCCTCTTCACTACTTCACCACTCCTACTCGAGACCCTTATTATGAAGTCTTCAATAGTCTATCATCAATTCTTGCATAATAACAACCATGCATTCAAGCCTATCACTCTAACCACTTCAACTATGTCTTAGAATTTTCAAGCCTACTTGGCACTTTTACTTCCACTATTCAATGAGCTCCCACTCAAAGACATACCAAAATACTCTTAGCTATCTATTACACATCATAAGGTCTCATTTCTCCCCTCTTCCCTACCTCTATCCCTACATGACACAAGTTTAAAACCAATATCAAAATAACGATACCTTCACTCTTCCTCATCTACCCTTACTCTCAGTCTATCATCTTCCCCTTTGACGAAACCCAAAAATATTACCTCTTCATGCAAAATAAGCACAATCATACGTCTAAAACTTGATACTCTGCATCCTACCATCAACAATGGCATAACTGGCCATGGGTCAGTTCATGCATAAAATGACATCAGAATCATTCACATTAGACTCAAGTAGATCAACTGTGGTACCTCATGGTGGATGAGAATGGTACCATCACTATCATCTCACTCAATTAGGATAATCACATTGATGAGGGGAGGGTCATAAAAGATGTGGCACCTAAATCAATCAAATCACAGCTATCATAGGGAAGGACTCAAAACATACCAGTGACATCCTCTGGTGGGTTCTTCTAATCTTGGCAACTTTTCATGGCATACAATCGATTTGTGCCCAAAGTAGTGCCACTCTGGTCCCCTTTAGTTGGTAGTGCTGGCATAGATGATTGGAATTTGTTTGACCACATTGGACATTCCCTCTGAAAGTGACACATTTGGCAATACTTGTAACATCCTATACTCTTTCCACGACATTCTCCCAAGTGAAGTTTTCCGCACGTGCCACAAGGTGTCTTGCCTTGGGAACCTCGAGCCGGACTAGTAGATGAAGGTCCCATTTAAAAGCAGCTCCTATTCCGATTCTCTCTCTTGCCAAACTCATGGCTGGACATCTTTGCTTTCTAATTTCAATACTCTTCCCTTTCCTGCTGCCTCTCATCATTAGCTTTGTCACGACCCAATTCTAGGTCCTAGATGTGACACGACGAATGGGAACCCGAAGGGACCCAAACAAGTCTCTTAGAATATCAATCACACATCCTTGGTTGCGAAAAAATAACAATAAGAGATATAATAAAAAGGGAAGCGATACTAAGAGAAGTCTTTGATAATAGCAAAGCATAAGGAATCAAGCTTATAACATAAATATACCATAATATTCCAACAACACCTCTAAACATAGATTGGGGCGGGGGCCAAGATATTTTTCGGGCTCACCCTCATTAATTCAAATGTTCAATATAAAGAAGTTTTAAGAATAGCAAGAGAAAGTAGATACTGTCCTTAAACTTGAGGACTCTCCAAAACTTATCTTCGTAAAATCTCACTAGCCACATGGAGGATGATCAAGAGGAGCTCCGGTCCCTAAATGGTGATATCATGTAGGCATAAATATGCGTTAGTATACTTGAATGTACTAAGCGGGTGTTTGAATGGGCTTAAAAGCTGTTCAAACCTGCTTTTAAACTCTTTCTAGCTTTTGGAAGTGTTTGACAAATCCTAAAATAGCTTAAAATAAATTTAAAATAACTTAAAATAAGTCAAAAGTTGGTCTCCCCCATCCCCTCCCCCTCCCAATTTTTTTTAGCTTAAAAGTCATTAATGTTTGACCAAAAGATTTACCTTTTTATCCCTAATGTTTGTTTACAATTTTTATATTATTTTGCTCCTTTTTTTTTTCTTTCATTTTTTAAAAGATTTTGCTCTTTCTTTTTTTTTTCTTGCTCTTTCTTTCTTGCATTTTATCCTTCTTCCTGTTTTTTCTTTTCTTCCATTTTTTCTTCATTTTTTTGCTCTTTCTTTCTTTTTTTCCCTTCTAAATAATTTTCTCCCTATTTTAGTCTTTTTATAAATTATGTATGGTAAAAAAAAAAATATAGCCATTACTTATTACAAATATAGTTTTAAAAAAATACTTAAATATTTAATGTATTTTATTAAAATTATATATTTTAAATATTAAAAATAACTTAGACATATAAATTAGCTTATATAATCAATTTATACTGAAGATAAATTAAAATAAATTAATTCTAGCTTAAAATAATTTAGAAACAAAAAATTAGAGTAATAATCAACATTTTATAATGTGTAACAGTTTAAGGGTATTTCACACATTTTGATCAAACAATGCTTAACAGCTCTTTGGTACCAAACACACTAACAACATTTTTTCAGCTTAATCACTCTTATCAAACCACATAACTGCTTATTTTTAAAATAAGTTTCAGCACTTTATAAAGTGTTTTTGAATAATTTTTTCAAACCTATTTTTTTCAGTTAAGTCAAACGGGCTCTCACTAGTCATACATGTGAGAGAGGACTTTGGATTTGGACTCGTAGTCCTCCATGTTTTTTTGCTTGAAATATTAGAGTAGTATACTCCCAATGTTGTGCACTTTTGGACATCCTCCAAATTTTTTAATTAAATTTTAATAGAATATGTTTGACTTTGAACACAAAATATCATTTTTCAGTAATCAAAAAATATGATAAAAATTATTAATAACTAATAACTTTTGCAAATTTTTTCACATTAATATATCCATATGCTCAAAGAAACGTTTGGCTGACAGCCTCAAATAAAATTTCTGCATTCATGATTATTATTTATCTTCATCAAACTCTTCAGCATAATCAAATCAATTCACTACCATAATAATGCCTAAAATCTACAATGAGGATGTAAAACATTTGTCATATTCTCTTGGAGATGCATTTCACTCCTTCGTTTCTTTCCTCATTAAAGTTTCGCAAATCATTATTATACTGCTTCATAACTATTTCTTACTGTTTTATAAATCAGTTTTATTAAAACTGTGAAGTATTTATCTCTTCAAATCGAATATTCCTAATAAATGAATTTAATAAAATGGTGTAGTATATTAATCTGGAAATAAAATACAAAATCAAATTCAATAAATGATAAAATTTTTAATTTTTATATCTTCAAATCAACTACAAGATCAAATTTAATAAACGGTAAAAATTTTGTATCTTCAAAATATGGATATATCCGTGTAAAACATATAAAATTTATTAGTTATTAATAACTTTTATCATGTTTTCTAAGTTACTGGAAAATGGTATTTTGCATTCAAAGTCGAAAGTATTTTGTTAAGATTTAACAAAAAAATTTAGAGGATAATCAAAAGTGCACCACTATAGTAAACATTGTGTATTATTGGTGTGGTTGCATGTTCTCATTTTTTTACTTTATTTATTTATTTAATAATTTTATTCAAAGGGCTTGTATAAATATTTTTGGGGCAATTGAACGTCTAATTTTCATATATATCCTTCAAATCG
>JAABOM020060460.1:0-11854 GCA_011800125.2 Solanum clarkiae
TATCCAAGTGGTATATATGTCATCTAGTTAGAGTGAGGGATATGGAGGCAGAATCACCAACTCTTTAGTCAGTTCCGGTAGTCAATGAATTTGTTGATATGTTTCCTGAAGAACTACCATGCTTACCTCTAGAAAGAGAAATAGATTTTGGTATTGACTTACTTCCAGGCACTCAACCTATTTCTATGCCTCCATATAGAATGGCTTCCAACAGAATTGCAGGAATTAAAAGAGCAGTTAAAAGACTTATTGGATAAGGGTTTCATAAGACCTGATGTGTCCCCCAGGGTGCACCGGTGTTATTTGTACGCAAAATAAAGATTGCACCTTGGGAATGTGTACCGACTATTGGCAATTGAATAAGGTGACAATTCAGAATAAATATCCTCTCCCCAGGATTGATGATTTATTTGATCAGTTACAGGGTGCCAAATGCTTTTCAAAAATTGATTCGAGATCAGGTTATCACCAAGTGAGGGTGAAGAAGCAAGATATACCCAAGACAGCATTCAGAACTCGCTATGGTCACTTTGAATTTCTCGTTATGTCATTTGGACTAACGAATGCACCAGCTGTTTTTATGGATCTGATGAACAGGATATTCAAGCAATTCTTGGATGTGTTTGTGATAGTGTTTATAGAAGACATTTTGGTATATTCAATATCAGAAGAGGACAATGCATATCACTTGCGACAGGCGCTACAGATTCTTCCTGATCGAAAGTTGTATGCCAAGTTTTCTAAATGTGAATTTTGTCTAAAATCAGTGTCATTCTTGGGTCATATTGTGTCTGTTGAGGGAATAATGGTTGATTCATTAAAGATAGAAGCTGTGAAAGATTGGCCAAGACCAAAAACACCCACGGAAGTTCGGAGCTCCCTAGGCTTGGCAGGTTATTACAGGAGGTTTGTTGAAGGCTTTTCTTCTATTTCTACAGCCCTAACAAAGCTGACACATAAGGCAACCAAGTTCCAATGGAATGATGCGTGTGAAAGGAGCTTCTAGGAGCTGAAAAATAAGCTAGCTTCTGCACATATGCCAGTACTTCCAAAAGGCACCAAGGAGTATACAGTGTATTGTGATGCTTCAGGAGTTGGCTTAGGGTGTGTACTAACACAGAATGGTAGGGTAATTACTTATGCGTCTAGGCAACTACGACCACATGAGAAAAACTATCTGACACATGATATTGAGCTAGCAGCGGTTATGTTTGCTTTGAAAATATGGTGCCACTATTTGTATGGTATTCACGTTGATATATATACTGATCATAAGAGTCTACAACACATCTTTAAGCAGAAAGACCTAAACTTAAGATAGCGAAGATGGCTAGAACTAATAAAAGATTACGACATTGATATACTATACCATCCGAGGAAGGCAAATGTGGTAGCCGATGCTCTGAGTCATAAGGCAATCATGAATATTGGTGATCCAGCTGTGATAAGTCAAGGAATGGTAAAGGATCTACATCAGCTAGCCAGTTTGGTAGTTCACCTTCTTGAAACTCCAAAGGAGTGGGTTATTGTGTAGAATGCTGCGAAGTCTTTATTGGTAATGGAGGTGAAAGAAAAACAGTTCGAGGATCCTATTCTACGATAGCTGAAGGAAAAGGTGAGTCAGGGTACGATAAAGGGCTTTGATCTTACATAAAATAGAGTACTTCACTGCCAAAATAGATTATGTGTGCCTGATATTAATGGATTAAGAAAGAGGACAATGGCAGAAGCCCATCATTCCCGATATTCCGTCCATCCACGATAAACTAAGATGTACCATGACCTGAAGGGAATGTTTTGGTGGGGAGGCATGAAAAAGGACCTTGCAGAATTTGTGGCTCAATGTCCAAATTTGCAAAAAGTGAAAGCAAAACATCAAAAGCCAGGAGGTTATATGTAGTGTATAGAGCTTCCAACATGGAAGTGGGATATGATCAATATGGATTTTGTTATCGGCCATCCTCGCTCATCTCAGAAGTTTGACTCCATATGGGTAATACTTGACAGACTCACAAAGTCAACACACTTCTTACCAGTTATGAGTAATTATATAGCGGAAGAACATGCCAAGCTATACCTAAAAAAGATAGTAAGGCCACACGGAGTCCCAATCTTCATTATATCTGACCGAGGAGCTCAATTCACTGCAAAGTTTTGGAAGACCTTCCAAAAGAGTTTAGGGACATAAGTGAATTTGAGTACAACATTCCACCCCCAAATAGATGGTCAAGAAGAATACACCATACAGACACTTGAAGATATGTTGCGAGCTTGTGCATTGGACTTTAAAGGTAGTTAGGTGGACCATTTGCCACTTATTGAATTTGCCTATAATAACCGCTACCACTCAAGTATCAAGATGGCACCTTACCAAGGTTTGTATAGGAGGAAATGTAGGTCACCAATTGGATGGTTTGAAGTAGGTGAAAACACTTTACTTTGGCCGGATATAGTACAACAATCCATGGAAAAAGTTAAGGTGATACAACAACGACTAGAAACAGCCCAAAGTCGTCACAAATCATATACAGATGCTAGGAGGAGAGGACTGGAATTCTCAGTAGGAGATTGAGTATTTTTAAAGGTGTCTCCAATGAAAGGGGTTATGAGATTTGGTAAGAAAGGAAAACTGATCCCACGTTACGTAGGGCCATATCAGATTACTAAGAGATTCGGGAAAGTTGCATATGAACTAGAGCTACCCCAAGACCTTTCCCTGGTTCATTAAGTTTTTTATGTCTCAATGCTTTGAAAATGCATAGGTGACCCATCTCATATCACTCCTATTGAGGATATGCAGGTTATAGAAGATCTCACCTATGAAGAGTTACCTATTGCTATTCTAGATCGTCAAGTTAAGAAGCTAAGGAATAAAGAAATAGCTTCAGTAAAAGTACTTTAGGGAAACCAGGAAGCGGAAGAAATAACATAGAAGGCCAAGGACGCGATAAAATAAAAGTACCCTTACTTATTTGAAGATAAAGAGGAAGTCCAACATGCATAATTGGGACACTAATAGGTACGTGTGATTGAATACTTAATGTGTTGTCAAAAGTTTGTATAAGTAAAGATTTAAACTTAGTTAAGCTATTCAATTATGTCAATATTCGAGGATGAATGTTCCTAAGGGGGGAGGATGTAACACCCCAAGTCTTACAATACTAGTACTATGCAAATGAAACATGACATGGTTTAGTCAAATTAGCGCTAAGTTTTAACAGTGTTTGAATCTCGTGTTAATGGGCTATATATGCGTCTAACGCTTAAGAGGATCGAGTGTATATATATTTTATGTCAAATTGAGTAGATCATGACCTTAAATGAAGTAAGAGAATTAATGTGCTTGTAGGACTTAAGAAGCTAGCAGGTGAGTTACCTACTTGGTTAGCTTAAATTTGCTAGCTAAATAGAGATGAGTCTCGACGTCGAATTAGTCCAAATCTGATTATGAATAAGGTCTGTGTTAAGTTGTAAATATGGACAATGTTTTAGCATCCCCATGTACTATATTTTCACCCTAATAAGGATATTAAAAAGGTCCCAAAGACACCAAAACCCACTTGGCTATTTGGGCCCAAAACTAAATAATAGAAATTGGGAAAATAGGCAGCCCATACCCATCAACTTGGAGACCCATTTAGGCCAACGTGAAAGGTTCAAGGAGTTACATCACCAGATTGATAATGTAAGGCTAAATAAGCCTTAGTAATTCGGCTAAAGACCCCTTTATAAAGGGCTCAAAACAGCTCCCACAAGATATTGTTAACTTGACCAAAAAAAAAATCAGATTGTCTCCAAGTTTTCTCTCAACGTCTCTTGAATTTGTAAAGCAGCTAAAAGGAACTTATAGGGTTCTCAGAGAAGACCTATACCTTGAGGGAAGTGGTGAGTGAGCTTACACATGTTTTTAGTATGATTTTCTCATGAAAAACAAGAAGTATATGCTAGTGTGTTTGTGCTGGAAATTTGAGACAGCATGTATTTAGAAAGTTGCTCCACACTTGCCTTTTGTTTTAATGACTTCTCCATGGTTTGTGGGATATGTTATAGAGAGACGTTTATGTTCTTAACATGCTTTTATTTATAAATGTTATCCTAAGGTCGCTGCCTTGATTTTGGTTTCATTTAACCAACGTGTTTTATTATGCTATCTTAAGTGTAATGTTGATTGGAACTTGTGGACTGTTGGATAGAAGGTTATTGGCTCACGTCCTTCATGACTTCTTGAGTGCTATTATAAGACTTTTTAGGTCTATTTGCATATGTAAATATTGTTTGAACAGTTTGGTTAGAGTTGGAATAGGTTCGGAATTGTCGACGTCGAAATGTAGCGAAGGAAGGTAACATTATATTGTCCATTTTTTGGTTGCATAGAATTGTTATGTGTTGTGCTTTGTAGGATGTTGTGAGACTGTTATGACACTAAAACAAACTGGAGATGATGTGTACATGTGAATATGTGCTAGAAACTATGATTATAAGTGAAAAGATTGAAGGAATGCATTTGCGTCGCTAATTATAGGCTTGCTGCCCGGGTGTTAGTTTTTGTGATATTGGGCTGCCAAGAAGAGTTTCGTTGCTGCTAATACTAGTCTTATTGCCTACTATGTTGTATATAAATACTTGGAGGAAGGGAAGGTTATCTCGAGGAAGTAACGAGGTCATACAACGAGGTATGTAAGGCCACTTGATTTCGTATTATTTGGCATGAAACATAGATCCCTACTTCGCACATAAAGGTACTTACCAAATCCGACCCAACTATTAACTGTGTCTAAACTCGTGCACATGTTCATATGCTCCCATACATAGTCACCTTCAAATATGCATGCATATGTGGATAGCAAGTTACATGGGTTCTTTTTGCCAAATAAAGTCCACGAGTTATTTCATCTCATACGCATTTCATTATTTATGTAACGTACTCTTTTCATTGTCATATTGTCTTGTATGATTATCTACATGTCACATGCAACATATATAGTCCTACATCTCCAATATTGTGACCACCAAAAGTACCATCTAAAAGGCATTTGAAAGATAAAGTACATTGTTTACTGTTAGGTGGTAGCCCGAGGGGTAAAATAATCACCTAGCCATGGACAATCCTATCATAAGTGGTAGCCCGAGGGGTTAAGGAAGGACCTAGCATAAGGTGATCTTAATACATTATTTATTGATTGGTGGTAGCCCGAGGGGTGGAAGAATCACCTAACCAAGGATGATCCTATCACGGGTGGTAGCTCGAGGTGTTAAGGAAGAACCTAGCCAGGGACGATCCTGATATACTTTTACCACTGATCAGTTGGTCATTTGTATTACAGTTGTGCAAAAATTATACAATAAAGGAAAAGTAATATAAAGAACATAAGGTATACGATTACAAAGTATAACCAAAGGTGGTCTCTAACCTTGCACAAGTGCATGGTCTCATTTGAGTTATTACTTCACATAAAGTATATCCTGCCTTACATATTCAGTACATTATATCGTACTGATGTCACTTACGGGGGTCCTGCATTTCATGCTGCATGTACAGGTGCTAGTAGATCTCCCCTGTAGGATTACAGGATATCCAGCTGATGATACCAAGCTCCAGGTTGCTCCGGGGCTTTGTCTATGTCTAGAGCTTATATGTTTATATTGTACAGTTAGTCGAGGCGGGGCCTGTACCGACCCTTGTCAGATGCTTTCTCTTATTTAGAGGCTTTTTAGATTACGTAATTAAAGTGTATTCATATCTCATACTTTAAACATCGTGGACCCAACGCCCTAGTCATATGCATTTCCTTTTGGCTTGTTATCACTATTTATCTTTCTTAAAGGCCTGTCAAGCATAGAAATCCCTCATAATATGTACAAAAAGTGCATAGATACAGATTGGTTCTCCCAAGCTTTGTTGGCGATGGGTGCCAGTCTTCCCTAATGGGACTTTAGGGTGTGGCAAAAATGGTTAATGATGGTTGGAATTTTATCGGAAAATAGGGGAAAGGGAGAAATTGGGGAATTTTTTAGCCAATTAGGTCAAATAGGGGTCAAAATAATTTGACCCCTCCTTTTATACTTTATCGGGTTGACTATTGAAGTTACTGAGCTTGGGTCTATGAAACCCCAATTACGAGTCGTAGATGGATCTATGACTCGTAAATCCTAGTCTCATAGACTTGTGAACACTTGGTAAAATTTAAAATCTTAAGGGAGTTCCACGAACCCATTCACAACTCATAGATTGATCAACGAGTCGTAAAGTTAGCTCGTGGCTTGGAGTGCACACATTTTCTGCTCACTGAAAATCCTTACCAGATGGGGTTATGAGTTGTAAAGTGTAATGCTACTCGTAAGCCCAGTCATATAAATTGAACCTGATTCTTTTATCAGCCAATTTGATGACTTAGTCTTGTAACTGCATACTCTTCATGAAATACACACTTACCCAAAATACAACCAATCCATGGTTAGTAATTGTAATCATAACACAACAAAACAGCTAACTATGAATCTAATAACTGAAATATTGACCTATAACTATGCAATAACATCAAAAGCCTTGGGTTGCCTCCCAAGTAGCACCTGATTTATTGTCACGGTACGACTTAGGTGAAGTGGTTTTTCCAGATCTGTATACTTCGTGTACTAGCGGATGTCGAAGAGAACTTCTTCATCATTCAATCTAAACCTGAGTTGATCAGATTCCATATCCACTAAAGCTTGTCTTGTGGCTAGGAATGGTTTTCCCAAGATGATTAAAACTTCAAAATCAATCTTACAGTCTAGAATCACCAAGTCTGCAAGGAATATGAACTTCTCAACTTTAACCAACACATCATAGAGCATCCCCACAGGCTTCTTCACCTTCGATCCACCATTAACAACCACATGTTAATAGGGGTAAGGGCTTCTAATCCAAGCTTCTTGTAGACCACAAGAGGCATCAAATTGATACTAGCACCTAAATCACATAAAGTACTTGCGAACTCCACATCTCCTATAGTGCAAGGTATAGTAAAAGCACCTGGGTTTTCATGCTTTTTAACCAAGGACTTAGTAGTGATAGTGCCGCAATATTGAAGTTCTTGAGAAAGCTCCTGACTCACAATGTGCTTTTTGTTAACCAAATCCTTCATATACATTGCATAATATGACATTTTCTCCAAAGCTTCAATAGGAGGGATGTTGATAGATAGTTCCTTAAGCATGCAGAGAAAGTGCTTGAACATGCCTTCCACCTCCCTCTTTCTTGTGTCTTTGAGGGAAAGGAGGAGGAGCCTAGGGATGGACTTATATTATGTAGCTCTTTAGCTGCTCACTCACCCCATCTTTGCCGTAATCATTTCCATCAACCATATCCTTATATGCAACTTTCTTCTCACGAACATCTTCTACCTCAACCGGCAGAGGAGGATCAATAGTTCTCTAGCCACCTCTAGTAGTAACCGCTATATGTTGCCCCTCATTCTTTGCATTTTGCACTATATTGTTAGGAAATGTACCTTTCTGATGCTGATTCAACAAAGTTGACACTTGACCAAATTATTGATCAAGTTGTTTAATAGCCACAAATTGAGACTCTTTTTTTTAATTAATACTTGAAATATCGGATTTCGTGACCTTTAGAGTTTCATCTTGTGTCTCGGCCTTCTTAAACAAGTGATTAAACATCTCCTCAATTTTGGAATTACTTACACCTGTGTCTTGGTTATATGGTGGCATATATGGACTATGTCTGAAACGATTTCTTCTACCCCAATCTGCATCAGGACCCCTGTTCCTATCAAAATAACCACCTTGATTGTCTTTATAAGTTCCATCTCTACCATAATTCTGAACTTGGTTTCCTTGACCTTGGCACCAATAATGTTGATTGGACCATTGGGCGTTGGTTCAAAAAAACCCCATCTGATCATTCATGAAACAAGCATCCTCCTAAAAATATGGCTCCTCGTATATGGGTTCACGTGGAGGTTGGTGAAGTACCGTATTTACACTTTCATGGTTTTGCTTGATAACCACATCCATGCTTGTGTGAAGCTGAGCAAGTTGTTGCATAAACTCCTCATTATTTTTCGCTTCCTCTGAAGCAATACTCACAGCATATGAACCCTTTATGGATGCTCTTTCCGATTGTTCCCATATACGATTCGTCTTAACCACTTGTCGTATACGCTTTTCAATCCTTGCAAATAGTTGATCTAGAAACATACCCCCAATAATAAGAGTAACTGTTCTCATCAACTATCATATGGTCAGGGATACTCCTCAAACATTTAGTAAACCACTCCCAAGTAGTGCTTACGGAATCACCAGGAAGTTGCACAAAGTTGTTGATCTGGTCCTTCAACTTGAGCTTCTTCAATCGAGGGAAGTACCTCTCCAAAAAGGCCTTGTACAAATCTGCCTAGCTAGTGATTGAACTCTGTGGGAGCTGAGATAGCCATAACGCAGCTTTGTCCATAACAGAGAATGGTAAAACATAAAGTCCCATAACAACAATAGACAGATTCTGTGTCCCCATCACACTCTTACAAAAAAATGCAACATTTGTGCAAGTGGCTTTGTGAATCCTCTAATGGTAAGCCAGAAAATAGCCCACAGTTCTGCAGCATCTTAAGTGACCCACTAGAGTTTGTGAACTTTGTGTCAGTTGGTAATGGTGGGAACACAACAACCCCGATCGCATCTATAGTCATGGGGTTGAACCTATACAGATTCCATTAGTAAGCATTGGCATCGAACTCCCGAGGTTGTGGAATATTCTCCAAAGTAGGTTAATTCTCATCACAATAATTTTGGTTCAAAGCCACATTGACCGCGATGTTGGCATTCCCTTGGGCCATTCTTGTAGTAGTTCTTTGGATCTCTAGTGCAAGTGGAGTTAACATATTTCCTTGACTCTAAGTGTTGGACATTCACTACTAGTATACCCTAGAAAGAAACAAAAATAAAAACAAAAACAAAAACAAAAGTAAAATGAAGGAAACTAAGGATACACTAAAATTACTTAATAAATCAACTTAATGTAGCCGTATTCCTCAACAATGACACAATTTTTTATGTCGCCCAAGTTATGCCTCCTTTTAAAGGATATAATGGTCATTGTCAAGATATAAAATCTAACCAATGTTAGGGTCAAACTCAAGGGAATATGCATACTCAAAGAAACTTTATCAATATGCAGTTCAAGCAATTAACCAACTCAATTCCCCAAGGGGGGGTTTGCAATGTTTAACAAGAAAATAAACTAAACTAACTATCACAAGAGATAATAAATAATGGAGAGCAACTAGGGCATTTTATTCCCCATGATTCTCAAACTTAGTATCCCCAGATAAAATAACTCATATCAAGTGTATAGCATGCAGGATGGTAAGTTAAATTCATCAAACCCTTCGGTCAAGGAGAGAGGTGAATTTCACTATGTGACTTGGCCCATCTCCATAGCTTGCAATACTAACCATTATCTATAGTCTTAATCAACCTCTCCTTGCTCTAGTTTGGTTGATTAGATGAGAATACATCATCGAATCTTGTTAATCAATCTCTTTTTCTATTCATTACCACCTGGATCGGGAAGGTATAACACCCCACATCTTAAAATGAATCATGATTTGGCTTTTCAAATTAGCGCCTATTTTTAAAAATGCTTGAATCTTAAAGTAAAGGGCGATATGTATGTCTAACACTGAAGATGGTCGAGTGTAAATAAGTTTTAACTCAACTTGAGCAGATCACAGCCTTAAATGAAGTAAGAGAATTGAGGTGCTTGTAGGACTTAGGAAGCTAGCAGGTGAGTCACCTATTTGCTTAGCTTAAATTTGCTAGCTAAACGAGGATGAGGCCCTACATCGAATTTGCCCAAGTTTGATCATGAATAAAATCCATGTTAGCGGTGTAACTTTAGCCCGTGTTTTAGCATCATAAATAGACTTTATTTTCAGCCTAAGATGAATAATAAAATGGACCAAGTACACCACAACCCACTTGGCTAATTGGTTCCAAACTAAGTGAAGTGGAATTTGGAAAATGGGATGCGAAGGCCCATCAACTTTGAGACCTATTTAAGCCTATGTGTTAGGGCCAAGCTGCTGCCTCACTATCTTATTAATATGTGGTATTATGTGGTCAAAAGTCCAAAAGAAATTCAGCCGAGAGACTATTTAAAAAGTGCTCAAAGCAGCACCTTAAATCATTTTACTTTGGAGCAATTTTCAGCTTTCTTAAAGCCTCTTTTTCTCTCTTTATTTTACTTCACTAGGTAGCCTACACAACCCTCTAGGGTTCTTGAAGGAAACCTGAACCTTGAAGGCTAAGGTAAGTGAAAATATCCATTTATTCGTTATACTTATACCATGAAAAACAAGAAGTATATGCTAGTATTTCTGCGCTGGAAATTTGAACAACAAGTGTCCTAAGGATTGTTATGAACTTTTCTTGTTATTTAAGAGGATTTTCTCTTCTTGGTTAGCTGAATTATGAAGTAAGACTTATGTTTCTAACAAGGTATAGTTTGTTAGTTATGTAACTAAGCTGCTGCACCATTTTTATAGTCCGCGAAATTAACTTCTTATCTGATATCGTAATGGTGCTCATAATAGAAACTTGTGAGATGATTAATTAGGGGCTATGGTCTCACATCCTCCACCTATTTTGGAGACTATTTTTGAATTGTTTTAGGACTATTTGTATGTATAAATGTTATGGGAACAGTTTGGTTGAAGTTGGTAATTGTTTGGAATTGTCAACGTCGTAATGTAGCAAAGGGACGTAACGTTATGCCTCCTATTTGTATGTTGCGTGGAATTTTTATGTGTTGTGCTTTGTGGGCTGTTGTAAGATTGTTGTGGAACTAGAAAAAGCTGGACAGGATATGTATATGAGAACATGTATTAGAAAATACGATTAAGGGCGGAAAGGTTGAAAGAATATGCTCGAGTTTATAAATACCCACTTATTGCTCGTATGTTGTTTATTTATGAGATTGGGCTGCCAAGATATATCTATTGGCTGCTAATGCTATTTTTATCACCTACTATGTTATAGATAAATATTTAGAGGAAGGGAAGGTTATATTGAGGTAATAACGAGGTCGTACAGCGAGGTATGTAAGGATACTTGATTTTGTATTATTTAGCATGAAACATAGATCCCTCCTTGGCACAAAGGAACTTACCAACTCCGACATAACTATTAACCATATCTCAGCTCTCTAACATGTTCATATGCTCCCATACATAGTCACCTTTAAATTTGCATACATACTTGGATACCAAGATACATAAATTCATTCTACTAAATAATGTTCATGTGTTGTTCTACCTCCTATGCATTTCATTATTTGTGTGACTTACTCCTTTCATTGTGGTGCTATATTTTGTGATTATTTTCAAGTCATATGTTGTATCTACAGTCCTACAGCTCCAATATTACGACCACCAAAAGAATCACCCCAAAGGTAATTGAAAGATACATTAAAGTATATTGCTTATTGATGGGTGGTAACCCAATGGGTGGAAGAATCACCTAGCCAGGATCGATCCTATCACGGGGGGTAGCCCAAGGGATTAATGAAAAAGCCTAGCCAGGGCCAATCCCGATATAGATTTACCACCGATCAACTAGTCATTTGTATTACTTGATATGCAAAGATTATACAGTAAAGGTAAAGTAATAAAAAAATTATAAAGTACATGATCACATAGTATGACTAAAGATGGTTGCTTATCCTACACCACACAGTTTGAGTTCAGTTGTTATTTCATATACAATATTTCCTGCCTTATATATTCAGTACATTATCTTGTACTGACGTCCCTTATGGGGGACTTGCATTTCATGCTGCAGGTACAGGTGCTAGTAG
>JAABOM020060461.1:0-11854 GCA_011800125.2 Solanum clarkiae
CAAGCCTCACTCAGGGATTTGTTGGCTCGGGTAACCTTGTTGAGGGGTTTATACCTCAATTGCCTCACTCGGGAGGTGGTAGGCCCATGCAACCATGTCGAGGGATTTGTACCTTGATAACTATGTTGGGTGGTTTGTGATCCATCAACCATGTTAGGGGGTTTGTACCTCATCAACCTATTGAGGGATTCGTACCTCGTTCGCCTCTCCCAAGGGGTGGTGGGACTTGGATATGCACTAACAATGGACTCTCCTTGCACATGTATTATGTACTATATAAACATGATTTTACTTCAACTATCATTTATACAAGCCATATTGCTATATATTTATTCGTCGCTTATGTTATGCATTTTGTTTATGGTGCTTATCACTTGTTGCATTGCATCCTATAATATTAGTACATTAAAACGTACTAACACATACTCTATACCTACATGATGTCACCATGTAGGAACCAGAGCCCACTTGATCCTCCTCCTCCATGTAGCTAGTATGACATCAAGCTTTATGGTGAGTCCTCCATTTTGCAGACGATACTTATGATCTCATACTATTTTCTAAGACTATCCTTCTTTTGAATATATGTTGACTATGAGGGTGAGCCCCATAGCTTGTCTTGGGCCCCGCTAAGTATCTAAATTTTAGAGGTGTTGTTAGACATATTTGTATTATGCTCTGACCTTGAACTCTCTATTGACTTTTGATGTTTATGATATGAGAATTCTCCCTTAGCCCCGTTTGTCCCTATCTACTATCTCATGTTATATTTATTGCTTCCACGACCAAGGCTGTGTACATGATATGCTAAGAGGCTTGTTTGGGCTTCCTTCGGGTTCGTCATTCACCATGTCACGTCTAGACCCTAGACTTGGGTCATGACATACATTTCAACAATAAAACATAAAATAAACAGATTTAGTAACCAACTAAAATAGGGATTTTATTTTTAAAAAAAGAACAAATAAGTCAAAAGATATGGATAAAGATAATAAACTTCCCAATACACCTTTACATTTTTCTATCATGTTTTCTTCTTCCCTTGATAATAAAGATTGAAAACATGAAGACAAGTTGAAAAATAAAGATAGAAAGAATTATCTGCATACCTCAGACACATCAGTATCTATTTTTCTTATCGATGGATATCAATTTGATATTCGACTGTGATAAGCATTGCATTATAGTATTATTACTGCAGTAGTATCTAATGTGATATTTAACAAAGGTTTGTACTTTATTTTCAATTGAAGTTGTTATGGTTATAAAAGATTTATGACTATTCCAGCCAAACTTTTAAAATTAATAGAATTTGTACATCATAAAAGAAAATAAATTAGATCATCTATGTATGTACATATATATATTAATTATATTATTATCGATGTAGTATCTGGTAAGATATTTAACAAAGGTACATGCTTTGTTTTCTATCGAAGTTTCGATGATTATGAAAGATCTACGGTTATTCCAGTCAAAACTATAAAATTCATAAAATTTGTATATCATAAAAAAAAAAGGTGTGACTATCTATATTTTTCAGTTGTTTGTGCTCTTTTAAATATCTTCATAGATATATACCTAAAAAAGTTATTACTCTAGATTTAATAGATTCATTGAAGTATTTTATTTTAAATAAAGAAGTCGATCATATTGAAGATACTTTTATTTTCTTTATTTTCGAAGTAATTTCTTCCCACAAAATTTATAAATTTATTAATTTTTATAATATTCATAATTCTTTTTATTTGGTCATTTATACTTAGGTTTTATCATTCTGAAAGTTCAAATGAAAAAGGATCAAAAGTACAAAATGATTATGGTATAATTATTAAGTGATCCCAATAAGTATTATTAATAATTATTTAATTTTTTATTAAGTAATTACTTCTTAATGTTTTTGCCTTAAATTTGAACACATTATGATGAATCACTTGATTCTTTATTTTGAAATCACTGAATCATTGGACAAGTGAAAAATCTTGATCACAAGAATTCTAATAAAAAATTAAGAAGAATATCACATTATCATAATAATAAATGAAAAACTAAAATTTCTCGAAGATAGAGTTATCTTTTTATATATAAAATGTTATCTGCAAAAGTGTATTGTAGAAAAAGCATGATTAAACAAACAATACTACTTCAAGTTTGGATAAACAAAAGTGATGATAGATCTTCAAATTATAGAAGACTTATTTATTTAGTATTTTGTTTTGTTCAGTAGAAATGGGTGAGAGATGATGAAAAAAAGAATTTTGTAAAGAAAAAGTATTAAGTGGATCTACATTGAAGAAACATGAATAAAGACAAAATAAATAACATAATTAAGTTCATTTTTCTTACAATAACAACAACATATCCAGCGGAATCCCATAAGTGGGGTCTGGGGAGAATAGAATGTACGCAAACCTTACCACTTGTAACACCCCACATTTTACATGTACTAATAGTGTGTGAATGAATCATGATATGGTTTGATCAAATTAGCGTCAATTCTTGAAAGTTCTTGAATCTCGCGTTAATGGGCTATATTGGCGTCTAACGCTTAAGAGGGTCGAGTGTATATGTATTTTATGTTAAATTGAGGATATCACAGCCTTAAAGAAAGTAATAGAATTAAGGTGTTTGTATGAATTAATAATCTAGTAGGTGAGCCACCTACTTGATTAGCTTAAATTTGCTAGCTCAACGGAGACGGGGACCGACGTCGAATTTGTCCAAGTCCGATTACGAATAAAATTCAATTTAAGGGTGTAATTTTAGTCCATGTTTTAGCATCACAAATGGACGTTATTTTCAGTCCAAGAAGAATATAAGAAGGGCCCAAGTGTAACATAAACAACTTGGCTATTTGGGCCAAAAATCAACTAAGAAGAAAGATGAAAATTAGCAGCCAAAGTCCATTACATTTGATGCCCATTTAGGCCCAATTTTGGGAAACTAACTGCTGAATAATATGTGATATTAGTTGGTCAAGAGGTCAAAAGAAATTCGTCCAAGTAGCTTTGTAAAAAGTGGTCAAAACAGCCCCCACAATCATTTTTCACTTGCAACAAAAATAAAATTAGCTTTACTCTCTAAGTTTTCTCTCAAAGTTTCTTGACCTTGAGCAGCAGCCAAAAGGATCTTTTAGGGTTCTTAAGGAGGATCTCAACTTTGAAGATAAAGGTAAGTGATTATAGTTGTATTTTTAGTAAGGTTTTTTCATAAAAATCAAGAAATATATGATAGTAAGTTATGCTGGAAATTCTGGACAGCATGTATTCAGAAAATTATTGCACACTTGCCTTTTATTTTAGTGAATTATATATGGTTTATGAGTTGTATTATGAAGAGAATTCAATGTTCTTAACATGGTTTGAGTTATAGATATTACCCCTAAGGTGCTGCCGTGATTTTGGTTTCATTTAAATGATGAGTTTTATTGTGCTATCTTAAGTGTAATGTTGATTGGAATTTGTGGGCTGTTGGATGGAAAGCTATTGGCTCACATCCTTCATGAACTCTTGGGTTATGTTCTAAGACTGTATTATCACTGTTGTATGTGTAAATGTTGTTGGAACAGTTTGGTTAGAGTTGGAACAGGTTTGGAATTGTCGACGTCGAAATGTAGTGAAGGGGGGTAGCGTTATGCTGTCCATTTGTATGTTATGTAGAATTGTTATGTGTTATGTTTTGTGGGATGTTGGAAGACTATTAAGGGTTGTATATGATGTGTACATAAGTATGGTTGCAAGAATATACGATTATAAGTGACAAGATTGAAGGAATGCCTTTGGGGCGATAGTTATAAGCTTGTTGTCCGGATGTTAGTTTTTTATGATATTGGACTACCTAGAAATATTGTTGCCGATAATACTAGTCTTATTGCCTAATATATTTAGATAAATATTTGAGGGAAAAGCAGCCACTCCAAGGTAGTAACGAGGTCATACAATGAGGTATGTAAGTCTACTTGATTTCGTATCGTCTGACATGAAACATGGATCCCTCCTTGGTACATAAAGCATTTACCAAAGTCCACCTCAACTAATAATCGTATCTCCACTCTTTCATATGCTCACATTTTGTCATATATAATTACCTTTAAATATGCATACATACGTAAGTATAAGGTTTCTTGTTGCTAAATAAAGTTCGCGAGTTGTTTCATTCCGTACGCATTTCATTATTTGTGTAACATACTCTCTTCATTGACATATTGTCTTGTATAATTATCTACATGTCATATGTTGTATGTATAGCCCCAAATCTCCAATATTATGACCACCAAAAGAATAATCTCAAAGGTAATTGAAAGTTAAAGTATATTGTCTATTGATGGGTGGTAGCTCGAGGGATGGAAGAAACACCTAGCCAGGGATGATCCTATCACGGGTGGTAGCCGAGGGATTAAGGAAGAACCTAGCCAGGGATGATCCTGATATTATTTAACCACTGATCAGCTAGTTATTTGTATTACATGATGTGCACAGATTATACAGTAAAGGTAAAGTAATATAAAGAATATAAAGTACAGGATTCCAAAGTATATCCAACGGTGGTCTCTTATTTCATACTAGTGCATAGTTTCATTTGAAGAAGTTACTTCATATATGGTATTTCATGCATTACATACGTAGTATATTATCTCATACTGAAGTCCCTTACGAGGGACCTGCATTTCATGTTGTAGGTACAGGTACTAGTAGATCCCCCCAGTAGAGTCCAGGACATTCAGCCATTGTACTGAAGTCCCTTACGAGGGACCTGCATTTTATGTTGTAGGTACAGGTGCTAGTAGATCTGCCCAGTAGAGTCCAGGATATTCAGCCGTTGTTACCAAGCTTCAGGCTATTTCGAAGCATTGTGTGTATCTAAAGCTTATATGTTTACATTGTATAGTTAATCGAGGTGGGGCCTTTCCCGACTCTTATCAGATACTTTCTCTTATCTAGAGGCTTTGTAGACTATGTAAATTAAAGTGTGATCATGTCTCGTACTTTGGACACCGTGGCCCCAATGGCTTAGTCACATGCATTTCCTTTTGGCTTGTATCACTGTTTACTTGCATAAAGACATGTTAAATATAGAAATCCTTTATAAAATGTATATAAAGTACATAAATATAGGTTGGTTCTCCCGAGCCTTATCGGCATCGGGTGCCGGTCCGCCCTAACCGGACTTGGGGCGTGACAGAAGTGTACAAATGCTGTATGAATGAATCATGATATGGTTTGGTCAAATTAGCGTCAATTCTCGAAAATGCTTGAATCTCATGTGAATGGGCGATATGGGCGTCTAACGCTTAAGAGAGTTGAGTGTATATGTGTTTTGTGTTAAATTGAGGATATCACAGCCTTAAAGAAAGTAAGAGAATTAAGATGTTTGTATGAATTAATAATCTAGCAGGTGAGTCACCTACTTGATTAGGTTAAATTTGCTAGCTCAATGGAGATGAGGCCCGACGTCTAATTTTTCCAAGTCCGATTACGAATAAAATCTATTTTAAGAGTATAATTTTAACCCATGTTTTAGCATAAAAATGGGCCTTATTTTCAGTCCAAGAATAATGTAAGAAGGGTCCAAGTTAACACAAACAACTTCGCTATTTGGGCTAAAAACCAACTAAGAAGAAAGCTGGAAATTGGCAGCTAAAGTCCATTAGATTTGATGCCTATTTAGGCCAAATTTTGGGGAAGTAACTGCTGAATAATCACCCTAATTATATGTTATATTAGTTTGTCAAGAGGTCAAAAGAAATTCGTCCAAATATCTTTGTAAAAAGTGATCAAAACAACCCCTACAATCATTTTCCAGTTGCAGCAAAAACAAAATCACCTTTACTCTCTAAGTTTTCTCTTAATGTTTTTTGACCTTGAGCAGCAACCAAAAGGATCTTTTAGGGTACTTAAGGAGGACCTCAACTTTGAATATAAAGGTAAGTGATTATAGTTGTATTTTTAGTAAGGTTTCTTCATAAAAATCAAGAAATGTATGATAGTATGTTATGCTGGAAATTCTGGACAGCATGTGTTCAGAAAATTGTTGCATACTTGCCTTTTATTTTAGTGACTTCTGTATGGTTTGTGAGCTATATTATAAAGAGAATTTGATGTTCTTAATATAGTTTAAGTTATAGATATTACCCTAAGGTTGCTGCCATGATTTTGGTTTTATTTAAATAATGAGTTTTATTGTGCTATCTTAAGTGTAATGTTGATTGAAATTTGTGAGCTGTTGGATGGAAAGCTATTGGCTCATGTCCTTCATGACTTCTTGGGTGATGTTCTAAGACTGTATTACTACTATTTCTATGTGTAAATGCTGTTGGAAATAGTTTGGTTAGAGTTGGAACAGGTTTGGAATTGTCGACGTCAAAATGTAGCGAAGGGGTTAACGTTATGATGTCCATTTGTAGGTTGTATAGAATTGTTATGTGTTATATTTTGTGGGAAGTTGGAAGGCTGTTAAGGTTCTGAAATGAGTTGTATATGATGTGTACATAAGTATGGTTGCAAGAAAGTACGATTATAAGTGACAATATTGAAGGAATGCCTTTGGGCGATAGTTATAAGCTTGTTGTCCGGATGTTAGTTTTTTAAGATATTGGACTCTCTAGATATGTTCTGTTGCTGCTAATACTAGTCTTATTGCCTAATATCTTGTAGATAAACATTTGAGGGAAAAGCAGCCACTTCAAGGTAGTAACGAGGTCATACAACGAGGTATGTAAGGCTACTTGATTTCGTATCGTTTGGCATCAAACTTGGATCCCTCCTTAGTACATAAATGCATTTACCAAAATCCAACACAACTAATAATCATATCTCCACCCTTTCATATGCTCACATGCTTCCATATATAATTACCTTCAAATATGCATACACACGTAAATATAAGGTTTCTTGTTGCTAAATAAAGTTCACGAGTTGTTTCATTCCGTACGCATTTCATTATTTGTGTAACATACTCTCTTCATTGTCATATTGTCTTGTTTGATTATCTACATGTCATATATTGTATGTACATTCCCAAAGCTCCAATATTATGACCACCGAAAGAATAATGTCAAAGGTAATTGAAAGATAAAGTATATTGTTTATTGATGGGTGGTAGCTCAAGGGGTGGAAGAAACACCTAGCCAGGGACGATCCTATCACGGGTGGTAGCCCGAGGGGTTAAGGAAGAACCTAGCCAGGGACAATCCCGATATAGTTTAACCACTGATCAGTTGGTTATTTGTATTACATGATATGTACAGATTATACAGTAAGGGTAAAGTAATATAAAGAATATAAAGTACAGGATTCCAAAGTGTATCTAAGGGTGGTCTTTTATTCCATACCAGTGCATAGTTTCATTTAAAGAAGTTACTTCATATATTGTATTACATGATATGTACAGGTTATACAGTAAAGGTAAAGTAATATAAAGAATATAAAGTACAGGATTCCAAAGTGTATCTAAGGGTGGTCTCTTATTCCATACCAGTGCATAGTTTCATTTAAAGAAGTTACTTCATATACAGTATTTCATCCCTTACATACTTAGTATATTATCTCATATTGATGTCACTTACAGGGGACCTGCATTTCATGCTGCAGGTATAGGTTCTAGTAGATCCCCCCAGTAGAGTCCAGGACATTCAGCTGTTGTTACCAAGCTCCAGGTTGTTTCGGAGCATTGTGTGTGTTTAAAGCTTATATGTTTGTATTGTATAGTTAATCGAGGCGGGGCCTGTCCCGACCCTTATTAGATACTTTCTCTTATTTAGAGGCTTTGTAGACTTTGTAAATTAAATTGTGGTCATGTCTCGTACTTTTGACACCGTGGCCCCAACGGCCTAGTCACATGCATTTCCTTTTGGCTTGTATCACTGTTTACTTGCATAAAGGCATGTTAAGTATAGAAATCCTTTATAAAATGTATAGAATGTGCATAAATATAGGTTGGTTCTCCCGAGCGTTATCAGCATCGGGTGCCGATCCGCCCTAACGGGACTTGGGGCATGACACCACTTCCTCATAAAAGTAGAGAGGTTATTTCGTGGGAACCCTCGTCTAAAAAATCCATAAGAAAAATAAACTAGATATGACAAGGTAAAACAAAAAGAACAACAATAAAATGACGAATAACCAAAAGCACATGACAAATACGTAAATATGATACAATTAACACATAAACAACAAATAATGACAACACATGTTATAAAACACTACTACTCCTCTACCCTATTCGAAAAGCATAAGACAAATACGTAAATATGATACAATTAACACATAAACAATAAATAATGACAACACATGTTATAAACACTACTACTCTTCTACCCTACTATACCTCATAACTACATAACCACTGAATCCGACCAACCAGTTAGCCTACTACTCTAATTCACGACCTCCACTTCTTTCTATCTAGGGTCATGTCCTCAGTGAGATCAAGTTCCATATCATGTCTGATCACCTCCACCCAGTACTTCTTCGGTCTACCTCTACCCCTCTGTGTAGCTCCTAAGACCAACCTCTCACACCTCCTAACAGGAGCATCGGTACTCCTTCTCTGCATATGTCCAAACCATTGCAGTCTCACTTCCCGCATCTTATCATCTACTGGAGCCACCTCTAGCTTCTCTCGAATGGTCTCATTCCTACTCTTGTCACTCTTGGTGTGACAACACATCCATCTCAAAATCCTCATCTCTAAGACACGCATCTTCTGGACATGTGTATTTTTGATTGGCCAACATTCCACCCTATATAACAAAGATGGTCTAACCACCAATCTATAAAACATAAATTTGAGTTTAGGTGGTATCTAATTATCACACAATACTCTAGATTCAAGCCTCCATTTAGTCCATACTACCCCAATATAATATGTGACATTATCGTCCATATCACCGTTGTTCTGGATTATGGACCCCAGATACTTAAAGTTTTTCCTCTTGGGGATAGGTTGAGTGGCAAGCCTCACATCTAAGTTTGTTTCATTCCTCTCAACACAGAATTTGCACTCCAAATATTCAGTTTTGTTCCTTCTCAATTTGAATCCTTTGGATTCCAAGATGTGTCTCCAGGACTCCAACCTATCATTAACTAGGTCCGAGTCTCATTAATCAGTAATATATCATTTCTAAATAGCATACACCATGGTACCTTCTCCTGGATAGATCGCGTCAGCTCATCCATCAACAAGGCAAACAAGAAAGGGCTCAATACAGATCCTTGATGGAGTCCCATCTCAACAGGAAAATACTCTAAGACTCCTCCCATCGTTCTCACCCCAGTTTTGGCGCCATCGTACATATCCTTAGTCGCCCTGATATATGCCATTGAGACATCTTTCACCTCTAGACACCTCCATAAGACATTCATTGGAACTTTGTCATATGCCTTCTCGAGATCAATGAACACCATAAGTTCATTTTTCTTATGTTAAAGAAAAGAACTAAGAAGTCTACTTTGTGAAATTACATTATTATTATTGTTGTTGTTGTTTTTCACTTTTATTATTCTTAAACAGTATAAATCTAATAAAGAATAATAAAGGTGACTAGCAAGAACATACTATGCATTGTGGTACTTGTAAGGGACTAAGTTTCGTTCCTGAAAAAATTACAAATCAAGAAAAGAAAAGTACATAGAGGCAAACAACAACATTTGTATTTCAAAAATTTTTGTGAAGGTTACAATCTTTATAAAAATCTAAAAAAAAAATGATGTAGTCCTGTGATTCTTCTCCTCACAATCATCAACTTAGGAGTTTTGCTTTGTTCTTGAATCGAAGAAATACTTTTGAAACTTTACTACGTATGCGGAGCCAAACTTTAATCACTATGGCAGAAATATGGGAACTTGCGGCATATAACTTGGAGATAAAACTCCTTTGTATGCGGAAGACTTGCAGATCACCATTGAAGAGTAGAACTTTTTTATGTATTTCTCTTCTTCTTGTTCCTCTTCTCCTCTTCTTTTTTTGTCTTAGGAAGACCCTTTTATATAGTTTTAAGTTAGGGTTATGGGGGAATTTTGGTCTTCAATTAATTTTAAAAGCCCTTGGGCTTAAAGAACATGAGTTGACTTGTCTTGTCAACTTAGTAGACTGACCCAAATATAATTTGATTTTTATTTAAGTCATATAATTTAAATTTAATTATTAATCCAACCTCATTAACCAATAATTTGACTTGGTTAATGTATCATGAATTTAAGATTTAATCCACATTTAATATCGATTGATCAATAAAATTTTACTGTCTACAAATGCCCCCTATTTCAAGGCTTGTTGGGGTGCTTGACTTCTCAAACTTTTAAAGATAGGGTTTGAAGTATTCATGAATCAAATATTTTTCTCGTGCGAAGTTTTTCAAAACTTTTCATACTTGATTCAATGGAGATTTTCTATTATTTGACTCCAATGAAATTTTCCATAACTTTAATACTATTGAATTTTCCATAACTTTGTTCCTGTGGAATTTTGCATAATTTGAATCTTATGTAATTTTTCATAACTTGAATTCTATGAAATTTTCCATAATTTGATTCCTAGGAAAATTTACCATAATTTGATTTCAATTATGGGTTTTCCATAATTTGTAGGAAAACAATTTATGTGCTTTTGATATCTATAAATAGCCATTCTCCTATGGATCGGAGGCTGATTGTCAATTTGCGACATCACTAAGCTTGATCAAATCCATCACCATTAGGTAATATTTATTTTCTAATTTTTTCACTTTTTTTTAACGCAGCACACTTGGGTAGAAAATTCACATCTTGTTTTAGAAATATCGAAATCATGATCCATTTTATTTTTCAGAAACTAGACTCATAAATCTACAACACATCCAAAGATTAATGTCAAAATACTTCTCAATTGTTGGTAATTGATTTTTGATTTTGCTTCTCTAGATTTGATTTTTTTCCAACTTTATGGAGTCTCACCAAAACGTTCATATCTTGGTGTACGAGCGTCCGAATGGTGAACGACTTCATTCTATAGAAAATAGACTTCACTGTCTATATTATCTCCAATGATTAAATCCAAAATCCTTATCAACAAACCAAATTATTTTTTTTTGTAAAATTAATTACACAATCAACTTTGGTGTGACTTTGAACAACATTTATAAATTCATTTTTCTGTGTTTTTGTCGAAGAGCCACATATTGATTTCCTTATTGGTTTAGACTTCTGTCATCATCCACATAGAGGGAAAAAATATAAAATTTTTAAGCCAGTAGAACCGCATTCATCATGTGTGAGAGCATATGCCACACTTTTCACCATGTTAATTTGAAGCTTTGTGTTATTGGCACCGTAAGACACATCACTCCTTTTATTATTTTTTGCATAAATTCACAATAGACTAGATATAATTTTAGTATCAAACCAAAAAAAATATGAGGATAATTCAAAATCGATGAGGAACCACTTGGTGCATCTTGACTTATTGTTAGGACCCGTAATTTAACGTAAACCCCGAACGTCCTCAATCGGATCAAATTAATTAAACTAGGGGACCAAAGTAAAATTTCCCTTAAACTTAGTCTTAAAGAAGTAAGAGTTGGTGGGGTCTTGGGGGGATCTTGGCACTCTCTCATTGGACCAAATGGGTCAAGTATAGGGGGAACATATATATACATCTTGTCTTGTACAAGATCAACTAACACTTAGCATCATTTTAAGCCAACAAAAACAAGAAAACTCAAGAACACCCCAAAAAGGGGCTCTCGGGTTTACTACAGTAAATCCAAAAAAAATTATTTTTTTCTGGTTTTCGATTATTTTACGCTTCAAGCTCGGTATATTGAATGCCCTAAGTAGCGTGGAGGCGTTGGTTGGTCGGAAAAACGCGCGATTAAGCG
>JAABOM020060462.1:0-11853 GCA_011800125.2 Solanum clarkiae
ATGCAACCAATCCATCCCAAGAATGACATCAAAATCCACCATATCTAATTCAACAAAATCACAAGGCAAGATTTTATCCAAAATCAACATGGGACAATTTCTATACACTCTTCTAGCAACAATGGACTCATCAAGGGGGTCGACACTTCATAAGGTTCAGACAACAATCATGAAGCTTTTTGGCAACAAAAGGAGTAGTAAAAGAAAGAGTGGCACCCGGGTCTATCAAAGCATAGACATCAAAATCAAAAACCTTTAACATACCGATGATGACATCAGGCACCTCATACACCCCTTCTCTCCCTTTAAGAGAATAGAATCTATTTTTCCTTGGAGTACCCCCTTGTTAGCCTCCTCTTCCCTTTGGACCCTCATTTGCACCTTGGCCTTTTGGATGACCATCTATAACTTTGTTTTGAGCATAAGGACAATCAATCACCTTCAGACCCACTTCTTCACAATGATAGCAAGAACTAGTGTTCTACAAATATGGACCATTATGGCTCCTACCACATCTTTGGCACATAGGGTTAGGCACCCCACCACCACCACCATGGAATCTTGGATTATCATTAGAAAACCTTCTATTAGGAACGTTGGAAGACCCTTGGCCTTGGAACTTGTGGCTTGGAGGAAATCAGCCACCCTTGGAATTTTTGAAACCACCTTCAAAATGAGCCCTACTCACCACTTCTTTTCTTTCTAAGCTTTCACCCCTCTAATTGTTCAGCATATGTCATGAGACGGGACAAATCCATATTACCTATTAGCATGGCGGTATGACATTCCTTATTAACCAAGTCGAATACACCCGACACAAATTTGTTCATTCTTGATCTCGGCTCGGCAACCAACTGTGGGGCATACTTGGAGAGTTGGTTGAACTTGAGGGAATACACCTTCACACTCAAAGAAACTTGCTTAAGGTTCATAAAGTCCATCATTTTAGACTACCTTAGATTGATAGGAAAGAACCAGTTGAGGAATGCGACTTCGAACTCCGCCCGAGGAATAACATTATCATCTCTCCTCTCCAACTTCTATTGTGTAAACTAAATTTGAGCCACCCCTTTGAGTTAGTTGTCATGACCCAAGCCTAGGTCCTAGATATGACACGATGCATAGAGAACTCGAAAGGACCCCAAGCAAGCCTCTTAACATATCATTACACATCCTTACTCGCGAAAGCAATAAAATAGCAATAAGAAATAGTTAATAGGGATAAACGGGGCTAAGGGACATCTTTCGTATCATAAAGTATCAAAAGAGTCAAGAGAGCATAACTTTTCCAACAATACCTCTAAACATAGAACTTAGTGGGGGCCAAGATAAGCAACCGGCTCACCCTTATAGTCAAAGAATACAATATAGAAAGAGAGTCTATATATAGCATAAATCAAGAGAAGTATATTCTCGAAGTCGAGGACTCACCAACTTGCTTTGAGAGATATCGCACTAGCCACGTAGAGGAGGATGATCACGTGGGGTTTCGGTTCCTTCATGGTAACATCATATAGGCATAGAGTGTGTGTTTGTACATTTGAAGATAATATGCATGTAGGATGCAATGCAACAATAGATATGCATCATAATCAATATGCATAATTAGGCAGTAGGTGAACATATATCAATATAGCATGCATGAATGATACTTAAAGTAAATATTCTTATGTATGGAACATATTACATTAGTATGAATAGACCACCATCACAGATCAAGCAACTTAGTACTTGGAATCTAAGGTAGACCACTCCTTAGTAGTGATTGTGGTATCAACCCCTCAATTGGTTGATGGTTTACCACCCCAATCCGAGATGATTGAGGTATCAACCCCTCAATTGGTTGATGGCTTACCACCCCCATTATAGGCGATGGAGGTATCAACGCCTCAATTGTTTGATGGCTTACCACCCCCATCCTAGGCGATTGAGGTATCAACCCCTCAATTGGTTGATAGCTTACCACCCTCATCCGAGATGATTGAGGCATCACCCCTCAATTGGCTATGGTCAACTCATAACACAAAAGATGTTTCTCATAGAATCAACACATACATAATATTCTTTCATCATCATAAAGTCACTTAACTCATATGCCAAGCATTAGGCCTTCAACAACACAAGATACATGAACCGGACATTTTATCAAACACATGGTGTGTGTGCAGTGTTAGTGTAAAACCATGCAATTCAAGAGCGAAATCATGCAAGAAAACTTAATGTAAAATTACCCACAAACACTTGATAATACACTCATGTAACATACATCAAAACCCTTCATCAAATCTCAAGATAGATTTAAAGATTACAGCTCAAAACACGCTTTAATAGTCACACTTTCACAAAAACTCAAACATAATTCGTAGTCAAATTCATAGTAAGTATGACCCTAAGTGAACAAACTTAGAAACATGAGATTTAGGTAAAAAGAAAGATCGGGCACCATGGATGAAAAGGTCCAATGGTTGAAACCCATATATCTTGACTTTGGAGAATTATTGATGAAGATTGGAAATGGAGACTTGAAGCTTGAGTGAAATCCTTAAGATCCGAATGAATTTTGGGACTTGAAATTTGGGGTGAAATATTTCTCAAAGTGTTTGAGAGAGTATTGGGGAATGCCTTGTATAATATGAAGGTAAAATATAGCTAAGTATAGATATTTTCACGCATAGGAAGACTTATGACCAAGACCCAAAGGCATTGGACGAAACAACAAACTGACAACTTTTAACAGTGGTCCATGCCCCAGCCGCGTCGCGCCAGGGGCATGAATCACATTGGATAAAGAAAATTTTGGATTTTGAAATTGTGATTCATTTGCTCTGAAATCGAGGTTAGACCCATTTCTCACTAAATTTTGCCCCGTAATCAAGAATATGATGTCGAATTTCTGATATCACGCATGGATTTAGAGATATATGGAAATTATGATTCCAAGCAGTTCTAAAGGACATTTTTGGGCACTTTTTGGGGTTGTTTCATTGGTAGGCGCCAACTCCGCCTTCTCCTATGAATTGGTCCCCATAATAGATAGCACTTGGGCATCCTCATCCGATTTGGATCCGTGGAACTCCGGTGGGTTCATTCTAGTGAAATCCCTCACCCTAGAAGCCAGAGTGGGAGCATGAGGGGCTTGGATCCCCTGGTGAATTTTGTTGATCATAGCACGAGCCAACATCGTAATAGCATCACGGAACTCATCTTGGGCTACCCCTCCCCCTTGAGGAGCTTGAGGAGCGGGAGGTGCAGGTTGCTCCTCGAGTGTACAGGCTCTCCTTAGTCTTCCTCTTGGAATTGGCATGATCTAGAATAGCAAAGGCCATTCGTTAGATCTAAAGCACTTACACTTACATCTAAAGCACGATATAGACCATGAAAAAGTGAAACATTTCCTAAAATCCCTCATAGCCTCCTATTCATAGTTGTGGCACACTTCACAACCATGAATAAGACTCTAATCGATGTGGTGTGTTGAATTTCGAGGACCATTAACAACCTAGTGCTCTGATACCAAGTTTATCACGAGCCAAGTCTAGGGCCTAGACATGACACGGCTAATGGGGAACCCGAAGGAATCTCAAACGAGCTTCTTAGTATAACAATCAAACATCATTGGTCGCAGAAACAAAGTAACAACAACAAGAAATATAATAGGGAAAACGGGATAAAAGAAAGTCTTTGATAATCATAAATATTGGAGAGTCAAGCTCATAGAATAATTACATCATATGTTCCAACAACACCTCTAACATAGATTGGAGTGGGGGCCAAGACACTCTCCAGACTCACCCTCATAATAACAAATGTTCGACCTGAAGAAATCTCAATATAGCAAGAGTAACAAGGATAGTGTCCTCGGATTTGAGGACTCACTAAAGCTTATCTTCAAACAACTGAACTAGCCATGTGGAGGATGATCGAGAGGTGCTCCAGTCCCTACATGGTAACATCATGTAGGCATAGAGTATGCTTTAGTACGTTGAATGTACTAAGTATATAGGATGAAATGCAATAAGAAATAAGCCAACATAGTCAAAATGCATAATCATAAGCAATGGATAAGTATAATATCAATATGGCATGAATGATCAATGCTTGAAGTAAAACATCTTGTATATCGTATAATTTGCAAAATATAATTACATGTGTGGGAAGAGACCATAATCAACTTAGACCAAGCGAACTACTACTTGGAATCAAAGTAATGTCACCCCCTTGGAAGGTGATTGAGGTATCCACCCCTCAACAAGGTGATTGGGCATGTCACCACCCAACAAGGTGGTCGAGGTATCCACCCCTCAACATGGTGATTGGCATGTCACCCCACAACAATATGTCATCTACTTGCGACACCATAGATACTTTTCATGAATTCAATGCGTACATGCTAGCCCTTAATCATTATATAGTATCTTAACTCATAAAACGTGGAATAGATCATCAATAACTTGAGAATCCTTGTCAAAACATTTTATCAAACACTTGGTGGGTGTGTAATGCTAGTTCAAATTCATGCAATTCAAGAGTGAAATACTATGAGAAAACTTAATGTAAATCGACCCACCAACACATAGTAAAACTCTCATATAAAATACCTTGCAATTCATCATCAAATCTCATAATAGATCATAGTTTCAAAGCTCAAAACATACATAGTCTCAATAGAAAAAACCAACTCATAGTATAAGCTTGAAATAGATAGATATGCATATTCAATCAATATTTCCTGAAACCCGAACATAATTTATAATCAAAATTCATATTAAGAGATACCCATAAATGATACAACTTGAAGACATATAATTTTCATAAAAAAAAGATTAGGCTCCGTGGGTGAAAAGGACTCAACAGATAAAACCCACATACCTCAAACTTGGGTTATCTTAGGTTGAGGTTGAAGAGAACGTGAAGCTTGAAGCGAATCCTTGAGTTTCAATGTTAGGCTTAAAATCCTTGGAATTTGAATGAGATATCTGATCAAGTCTTGGATAGGTTTTTGAGAGGGTCTTGAGTGATATAGAGTTAAAAAAATATGACTAAATATAGATATTTTCACGCATAAGTGGGCATAGGGCTATGATCCCAATGCCCTTGGGCCAAAACAGAAAATTAAGGAAAAACTTGTACTGGTCGGCATCTGGTCCGGTGATGCGGGCCTAATGCGAAGGCATATTTAACACTAATCCGCGTCCAGTCCGTGTCGTGGCCTGGTCGTGGATGCACACTGGATAAGGAAAATTAGCGAAAATTATTTTTCACTATAGTTCCTCTAAAATCTGGGTTATACCTATTTTCCAATAAATTTTATCCCCTGATCGAGAATATGAAGTCGGATTTTCGATATCATGCTCTAATTTTGAGATATATGAAAATTATGATTATGGGCATTTATGAAGCATATTTTGGGGGCTTTTTTGGGGCTTTCACAACCCTTCTAACCCCCTTTTTCATACCGAATCATAGTCTAATTTCGAACCAATATTGATAGCTTTATAACTCTTAAACTCATTCTTGCAGTCCTTTTCATGTTGTCAGAAAGACAAATTCCTTGGACCAAATTTGCCCCTAGACTAACCCAGCCTAATCTTTCATTCAACTTACAGCAATACACCAACATAAACATACACCTACAATCAAGCCATAACCCCACATGCTTTAACTTTTCTTTTTCACACACCTAACCCACTTCCTCCTTTGACTTTTTCATTTTTCTTTAATTTTTCTTCACACGGGACCCATATGTCTCCCACGCTCACCAACTCTCCCTTTCTTCTTCAATACCCCAATGACCCCAAACAAGATATTGAAAAAAAAATGCAGCAAAAGCTGTTACACCAGAACAACATCTCCAACGGCTCCAATTCCAGCAACCATTTTTGAAACAAATCAATGTCTCTCCCCAACGTTCTATTTTTTAAATTCAAATCCCTAATTTCAAGCTTTTTTTCTGCTATAAGATCCCCTTTTCCTCCACTGATTTAAGGGGAGGTTCCTGATAAAAGAGACAAATTAAAATTTCAGGAGGAGTCGTCCCTCATCTCAAAAAATATACATTAAGATTTTCGTTTCCAGTAAGCTAATTTTCAAGAAAAGTTCAGTAACTTTGAGGCCCTGAGGCCAAAATTTTTCTTATTTCAAATTTATAAAACCCATAAGCGAGGTTCCACTTTATTGTTGAATGCTCCCTCTTTAATTCGTCGTCTCAAGTTCGCTGCCCTCCAAAAGGTAACATCATATACCTTTCTTTTCATTTTTCCATCGTAATTTAATTTTTGCATCATGATATTTCCTACAAAAATGGTTTTTGAAGTGGAGTTCTGCTATGATGCAATGAGTGAATATTTTTTATTAAGTTGTCAAATCTCGTTTATATTATATGTTGAAGGTATTCATCTTATTTATTTTTTGTGCATGAACTCCTACATCTGAGTCCTCTTGGGACTTTATCCTTGAATTTTGCGTCAGCATCGGGTCATTATCAAAAATAGAGAGCTGGTAGAGGGATTTCGAAGACCAAAGGAGGCTTGAATACACTAGTATACATGAATATATGGTGGTTGTATACAGTAGCTAGATGAGCCACAAGATCAAATGTTACAAGGAAATTACAGCAGCAGTAAATGGGCTAAGAAGGCCCTATATTGGACTAGCAGTAGCAGGATTTTAAATGGGCTAGGCAAGCCAAAACATTGTAGAAATTAGGACAAGTGGAATTGGGCCTATCAAAACCCAATTTTTATTTTGTTTTTATGTTTGTTTCATTTAGTTGTAATATTTATTTATTACTGTTCTAACTTTGCTCTAACATTGTCTTTGTTGTTTAGTTTCAATCTAATTAAAGTCTCCAAAAGTCAAACCATTTGTGTTAGTCAAAAAATTGATTTTGTGATTTTTAATTCGAAGAATGTATTTTTAAGTCTTTTTAATGCTTCAAATATATTTGTGAAAGTTCCTTATTTAGTTTTTTTTCCAAGTTCTATTTTAAACATTGATCTTTTGAAAAGTTAGTCAAATAATTTTCAAATCATTGGATAACCGTGTGTTAGCAGCTGTTTTAAGTGCTAATACCTTCTTAAAATATTAATAAGAACCTTTACCCATTCCTCTGAAATTTTAAGACTTTTCTGTTAGGGTCTTAAAATTCCTTTTTTTCAAATGTTTTCTTAATTTCTTTAGAAAATTTAGTGGCGACTCTGTTTTCTTTTATTTATTCAAAAAAAATATGATTTTCTTAGATTAACTAAGTTTTAAACTAATTTTTTCCATTAAATAACTATTTTTACGATTAACATTTCCTTCTCGTTCCTTTCTTGATTCTACCTCTACACCAAATCTAGTACTGATGTCCGATAATTTTCAGTACTCCCTGTGATTCTTCTCAATGGACTCTACATCTCCATCTAGAACAAAGGATTTGCATCTCTATCAAGCTTAATCTGTAAGTAATTTAACCCCTCTTTTGCCTTAACTAATCTTGTATCTTCGCATTACTGACTTGTCTTCGACCACCTGATGCAGGAACTAGTGTTCTGATTCTAGATCCCTTAAGGTAATTGCTTCTTCTTACATTCTTGAAGCCTTTCTGATAGCTCCCTTTGATCTTTAAGTGACTTCCATGCTTCTTTTCATTAGCCAGTCCTATGTATTCATCTTTCTAACTTGTTGTGGACCACCTGATGTATGAACTGTTATTCTCTCCATAGATCTCCTAAAAAGTTTGATCAATCCTAGAAATGACTCCCCTTTGGTCAACCTAACACCCTTTTTTAATGGATGCAAGGTTTTGCATACAACCTTTTGCTCACACTTGCTAATTAACGTACTTATGTTAATTGTGCTCTGTAGTATGTCAAATCTGTTATTAATCAGTGATGGCACTGTATATGGGACTTTATCTTTTTGTATCTTCGTCCTTTTTATAAATTGCTGGAACTTTAAATAACCTGTGCTTGTTAATGAAATAATCAAATCTACTTTTTGTGGAAATTCATAGGAAATGTATTTGATGCTTGTATGTATTAAGAATTCTTCTAGCCATGCTAGGCAAATCTGTAAATGAATTAAACTGTTGCACGCCTCCTGTTATAGTTGTGTTAGCCACAAAATCAGCAAGATGATTTTGCCTCTCTGTATATATATGTTGTAGTTGAATGTTGATTGAACCCATTAAACACTGAATCTCCTCCACTCACTACGAGAAAAAAGACTTTAACAACCATTTCTTAACAAAGGGAAATGAATCTGGTTATAATAAATACACTTATAGTGAACGAAATTTTTCGGTCATTATAAATATGCTTATAGTGACCAATTTTTTTAGGTCTTCATAAATACATTTATATTGATCAAAATTTTTTCGGTCTTTATAATGACCAAATTTTTTTCGATCGTTAAGGATAAATTTTAATCCAACATTAATGAGGGGATAATATTTGATCATTAAAACATAGCATCCCATTGTTAAAACATATTAATTAGTGTAAAAATATATTTTAGTTAATATGTGTCCAAAGAGATCATATAAAATCATGTTATAAGTATAACAAATGACATTTTCTTAATCAATCCATCATCTTGATAAAAATCCTCCATCTTTTATAATTTTGCTTATTTCATCTTGATAAGAATCCTCCATCTTTTATAATTTTGCTTATTTCATAAAAAAAATTTAATGAAAGAAAAAAATATTAATGTATCATTTTTAATAACTCTATCCATCATTCTTATTATAGTCAATTATATAAAATTTTCAAATATTATAAAAGTATTTAGTTACAATCTTTTTGGCACAAATCTTTTCTAACTTAAATATTTTTTTTGATGTAGATTTTATATATGTTTATTTTGAGATATAATTTAATCATCTTTACTTGACCTTCTTAAAGATGTAAGATGATGTATGTCAAAATAAAAAATTGTAATGAAATAAAAAATCAAAAGAGAAGTAATAATATTAAATATATAATTATGTGGTTATAAGATTAATTTAAGGTAGAAAAGTTATATAAATTTGGCAGTAAATAACTTTCTCAAGAGGATAGATGTTTCTCCACTTGCAAATTACCTCGATCAATAGACTTAAGAATCAGTATTCAATAATAATATTTTTTCTACTAAAAAAATACATATATTGTGTCCACTTTTTTTTTATTTATTGGTTGTGAAACTAACAGGTGTATACAAAGAAAAATCATTCGTTTGAGTTAGAAAAGTGTAAAGTGAAATTTTACAAACAAGAAATTAAAAAGTTTTACATGACATATGATCTACTACTAATTAATTAGGAAATCGTGACTTTTTTATTATTTAAAATTTAAGATGATATAATTAATTTGTATCTCATAATAATTAATGATATTGAATTATTTATATTAGGTGAATACCATTAGTATAAAAGTGAAATTAGAAGAAGGATATTTTATCCATGAAGCAATGTGCAAAAAGCCAATAACTTAAGGTGCAAAATACAAAACAAATAATTTTATGGTTAGAATTAGAAAGCCCAACTTTCTTTTTATTTGGTTGTGAGAACAAAAATAAATCCTATATTTCTTTGTGGTTAATATTTAATTTTGCAAAAAAGAAAAAATAAGATAATAGTTATTAGGAGTGTTATTAATGTCCTTACATGAAGTTTGTATATTTGTCTTTTGATAGGTCATATAATTTTAAGAACTTATTCTCAGAGAAAATGTAAAGAAGTACAAGCAACGGAAAATGTTGAAGCACAGGAAGAGTTAAAAAAATATTATCATACAATTTGTATGTCGATATTTTTGTAACGTTGTAATATTATTCTTTATAGTTTACTATGAAATTTTATATGAATATATTAATTTGTATATTTTCATATGTGCACGTATTTGTATGTCTATGTGTGTGCATATATATACACTTTTGTTAATTTGATTTGTTGTTATAATTAAGATTTTGAGTAAATGGTAAAGTTGTTGCCATGTGACTAGAAGGCCATGGTATCAAACCTTGCTAATATCATCCAGTAGAAATGCAAGGTAAGGTCGTGTACAATAGATCCTTGTGGTCGAGGCCCTTCCCCAGAAGTGTATCGGCTTGTTCCTTTATTTTTAATAACCATAATATCAATTAGTGAAGAAAAAATTTGCTGAAAAGAGGTATAATGACCGAATTTTGGTCATCGTTGAAGCATTTTTAACGACTAGATTTAATCTGGTCGTTATCTTTAATGGTGGAGCTTTTAACGACCGGTGACGATGAGATTTTTACTGGTCATTATTGATCAATAACAACTGGATTTATACTTTTAGCGACTAAATTTCCCCTCGTTAAAGAACTATTTTCTTGTAGTGACTATATGCACAATTTCCCAAGGAATTCTCCACTCCTTTGCCAAAATCTTTCTTAGCCCTAAAGAGTTAGTTTCAATTATAACATTCTCTAGGGCTTGTGCCTTATAGTAAGTCAGTTCCTTTAGTATGTTTTGGCTTCTGCAAACGTACATGTGCTTACTCCTATATTACCTGATTCAGCATATATAAGATCTCCCTGGACATCTCTAAGACAAAAACCATAAGAGCTGATGCTAGGGTTCCCTGTACTAATACCATTAGTGTTGCACTTAATCCACCCTTTTCCTTGGATCTTCCAATTAAAAACTTGACACTGCAAAACTGGCCTTTTTCTTTGTAAAAAAATCAAAACAATCTTTCCAAGACAAAGACACATTTTTCCATTGTAGATAAGTAACTTCCATCAGAAAGTATAAGCATCTGCTGCAGCTTTGCACTAATCTATCAGTAGGCAATTATTTTCTAGTTTGATACTGCTCTTATATTTTCATAGTTCCCATAGAATAATAGCAGGAATGGCCTTTGGGGACCTTTTTTCCTCTTAGACCATCAGCAGATGCTCATCATTGGAAAATTGTAAGTACTAAGAGTTGTCCAGTGATGAGTCCATATTTTCGACTCATTTTGGGGCTAGTTTGCTATCACGACTCCAGCCTAGGGCCTAGATGTGACACGACGCAAGGGAAACCTGAAGGGACCCAAGCAAGCCTCTTAGCACATCATTACACATTCTTGGTCACAGAAGCAATAAAATAGAAACAAAGAGTAGAAATAGGGAGTCAACAGAGAGTCAAAGCTTATAACATTACACATGACATATCCAACAACACCTCTATTACATAGATAAGAGTAGAGGCCAAGACAAGCAACCGGGCTCACCCTCATAGTCAATACATAACCAAAAGAAAGGAAGTCTTAATACATAGCAACATTTTATAAGAAACATCCCCGAAGTTGAGGACTCACCAACAAGCTTGTAGGACAATCGAACTAGCCACGTGGAGGAAGAGGATGATCAAGCGGTGTTCCGATTCTTACATGATGATATCATGTAGGCATAGAGTATGTGTTAGTACGTTTGAATGTACTAAGTATATAAGATGTAATGCAACAAGAGCTAGGAGCATAAACAAAGTGCATAATCATAAGCAAATGTTTTGATTCTATATGGGTGGTAGTTGATAGGATGACAAAAATCAGGTCATTTTCTACCATTAAGACCACATATAGCGCTGAAGAGTACGCAAGATTGTATATGTCATACTCCAAAGTCCCGTAAGGCGGACCGGCACCCGTTGCCAATAAGGCTCGGGAGAACCAACCTGTAACTATATGCGTTCTATACATATTATAAGGGGTTTCTATGCTTGACATGCCTTTAAGAAGATAAATAGTGATAACGAGCCAAAAGGAAATGCATATGACTAGGCCGTTGGGGCCACGCCGTCTAAAGTGCGAGACATGGCTTCACTGTGCTTTACATAGTCTACAAAGCCTCTAAATAGAGAAAAACATCTGATAA
>JAABOM020060463.1:0-11852 GCA_011800125.2 Solanum clarkiae
CTCTCACTTTGGAAAGATTTTTCCGTATTTTCTTATGATGACCTGGTCGAGAGAGTACGATACATCGGTGTAAAAGAAATTTCTAAGTCTAGACCATATTCCTTGTGGGATCGACCCTAACCACAGTTAGATTCTATATTTGATAGTGACTGCTTACTCTTTAGTTAGGAGATGTAATTTGGGCGTGATCAATTTTTGGCGTCGTTGTAAGAGAATACGACTTTTAGATTAAGCAAGATTGATTGGATTAGCTCACTTTTGTTTAGTTGAAGTAATTTAAGATTAATCCTTATTTATTTATTTTACATAGTTTTTGTTGTTTTTGTTCTTTTTCAGCCTAAAGGTTTAGTGTAAGCCCAACACACGAAGTCGAGGCAGTCAGTTGACACCATACGACCTTGAACTGAAAAGAATACTGGGAAGAATGGCCCAAGACAATACTGCCAATACTATAGAAGATACAATAGACCTGCTCCAGAGACAAATGCAAAGCCTACATCAGAACCCACTCTTGAATGAACCAAACCACCACCTCCATAAGTGGTGATCCAACTGCCAATGCAAAGAGATCAGTTTGGTGCATGGAACAACTATTGACTAAACAAAACTGCAGTGGATGTCATAAGATCCACCATGTTGTATCCACTGCTTCTGGATACAAAGTTTATCAAATTGAGTAGGTTGTTTTGAGGCTTACCATTTAAGGATCCACATAACCATCTTCACAATATGTAGTTTGTCTATAAGAGTATGAAGGGAAACCAGAACTTGTCCATGCATGCCATTGGGCTCAGTGCCTCTCTGTTTTCTCTTACTGGCGAGGCAATGACATGGTTATCAGAACTCCCTTTAAGTTCAATATCTACGTGTGCTGAGATCCATAAATCCTTTTTCGAGAGGTAGTTTCCTATATCAAAGAGGTTGAAGGTCAAGGACTTTATCAACAATTTCGAGTAGACACATGGATAGTCCATCGATGCAATATGGGAGCGATTTATTAAGTACTAGAGGAGTGTTCTAGATCGAAAAAGAACAAATGATTCTCATAAGAGATCTTTTATTCAGCATTGGACAACAACAATAAAGCAGTGGATGATACTATAATTGTAGGTTCTTTCATGGATTGTACTTTTGCAGAGGCTGCCTAGAGACTTGAGAAAGTATCCAAGACCAACCATGCATAGGGTAGTAGAGATACAGAAACCACAAAGAGCTATTTCTTAGTTAGCACAAATTTGGAGCAAGAAAAGATTAATCATGATGTGCTCCAAGAGCTATCCCGAATTCATACTAATGTTGGGCCGTCGATAAAGCAAAATCAAGAGTGAGTTAATGTAGTGAGCCAATAGGAAAGGGCACCGAATTATGATGACTTCAGTTAAGAGAAGGATTCATGCTTTTTTAATGATCAGATGGGGGGTTTTTCGAACCAATACCTAAGGATCCAATTAGGTTTACTGGCACCAAGGGAAAGGGAATCAAGGTTGGAACTATAATAGACATAATACCTACCATGACAACAACAACAATCAATGAGGGATACTATGATAGAAATAGGTCTCAAGACATATGTAGCGAATGGGTATGCAGAGATGGGTATCGCAATAATAGGAATGGAGCATATGTTCCACCTGCAAATCATGTAGGTGGGGTGGATAGTTCAAAAATTAGGGAGATGTTCGACAAACTACTCAAGACGGCTGATGCACAAGATGAGACTTTGAAGGAGATGAAAGCATATATATGATGTTGCCTAAGTTACACCTCCTTTTTAGAGGATAAAACAATCGTTGTTAAGAAATAGTACCTAAAAAGGTTTAGGTTTGAACCCACAGGGAATACATAGACTTAACAGAATTCACCGATTGTAATTTGAATGGTTAAACAACATATTTCCCCAAAAGAGGGGAGGTTTGCAATAATCAACAAGAAATATCAGTAAACTAACTATCACAATAGAGAAGTTGATATGGAGAGAAACTAGGATATTATGTTCCCCATTATTCCCCAATTCAGTATCATTGGATAACCTAATTTTTCTCTAGTGGATAGCATGCAGGCCAGTAAGTTATGTTCACCAAATCCTTTGGTTATAAGTGACAAGTGAATTTCACTATACGACTTGGACCATGTCCATAGTTTGCATTACTAACCGTTACTTATTAGTCCTACTACAACCTCCCCTTGGCCTAGGTTGGTTGATTAGACGAGAACACATCAATCGAATCTTGTTAATTAATATCTTTTCCTATTCTTTACTGTCTTGGTCTAGTCAGTAATACTAGGCGAGTTCTAATGTTGGCCGCCACTAGATAACATGCAAAATGAATTGAGTGAATTAATGCATGCATCTACACCTTCCAAGAATCATGAATTATTCAATTTTACTTTGTTAGTTCTTCATGTTTTCTACAACCCTAGCTGTGGATTTAGCAATCCATACTATGTATAGATGTAAGAATTATGAATTGAGAAGACATAATTAAACACTTACACAATACAATTAAGAACAAGCAAATCTACCTTCTATAAGAATCAGAAGCTTAAAGATGAAATTCAAACACAAGTGTTACCGAAGACTCTCCAATATGATCTTATAATTTTCTCTCTCTAGATACTGAGTTCTCTAAGTACTGGGTGAAAACTTATGAAAAATAACATAAAAAATTTACTTATAATAATTAAAATTCAAGTCCTAATCAAAATAGGAGAACTGGTCGGCACGCCATACGAAAGCTTTTTAGAAGCCATATTGTATTCCATGACCTGTAATCGGGATCTTGTACTTAGCTGCTGGAAATTTGAAATTCAACTCTACGACACCTCTCTACAACTCATAAAGTGATTTACAACCAGTAAAGGAGGTTTCGTCTGATAAAATTTCCGAAAGTCAATGTCTTTGATCCTCAGGGCATGAACCATCTTCTACGACTCGTAAAACCTTCTATGGCTTGTCTGCATATTCATAGAATAAAATTCAGAAAATAGCCTGTCACTGAAATTATTCATGAAACCACCCTACAGCCCGTAAAAGGTCTCATATAACAACAAAAACTAACAACTTCTACAATTTTCCCCAAAATCAAGGCCAACCTATAATCCTGCAAATATAAACACAAAAATACATAAAACCAACTAATATCACTTTGAGAATGCATAAAATTCCAAGTTTTAAGCATCAAAAGTGTTGTATTTTGGTAGCACATCAACAGCCTCAACTTAAAATTGTTGCTTTTCCTCAAGCGATGGACTCAATATATATAGATAGTACAGTAAGACATAGATCTCAACCCAATGGGATAATCACATACATCTTAGACTCAGACACCCACGCTAACTTTTCAAAATAGGATTAGATAGCTATCTAGAAAACCAATATAGACTAGTGCATGTGACAACATAGCTATGACAAGAGAGGTATTATCAACAGTCCACACTAACTGAGAAAGTCTAGTGCTAACAATGCAATTCAAGTGCCCTCACAGAAAGAAGTCCCATATCTAACACTCAATGATGTTTTCATGTTCAACATTGGGTTATGTAAGATCACTCACTCTCACAAAATATATTCATGCATAATGTCTAATACCATAGGCTTGCCCCTATACTTATTACCCAGATCTTCAATTAACTGGACTAGGATCAATTTAGGACTTTCTAGTCTTGTAACATAGGCTCAGTGGGCTTTGGTATGATATTATAAGAAAACAGTGACTAAAAGCCCTCCTTGACACTACATTTTTCTACACTTTTTTCCTACCAAAATTTTTATTTCCACCTTATTGTTCCTTTTTCCTATTTCAAGCTTTTTTGGGTGTTTTCTTTTCATTTTTCAGCTTTTTGCCTTTTTTTCACACTTCATTTTGCTTTTTAGCTTACACTAAGGCATCACTTATTTTTCTTGCTCTCAACACATGATTTTCCCTTTTTCTCCGTATCACTAACTCACCCGCCTATTTTTGTGTTTCACCCTTATACTAGCCACCCTCAACTTAGGCTTTTGGCCTGTATTGAGGTGCACAACATCCGTCCTCAGAACCAAGGCTACATTTGGTAGCCACCCTCAACTTAGGATTTTTACCTCAGTCAAGGTGCACAATGTTCAAGGAAAGATCAGGGCCAATTTCAGGATTTTACAACTGCTAGGCTAGATTAATCAGGTGTTTTCAAAGAATAGGAATATGTTAGGCTCAAACATTATGAACAAGGGATTATATCATCATTTTAGTTGGTGATTTTAGGCTAAATGGGATATTAAGAAAGTGGCATAAGTTCCTTACGTAATCTAATTAATCTACAATCTAACTTAGAGTAACAAGGCAAGTTCTGAATTAGCATAAAATATATTAATCTAGCAAATTAGGCTCGCACTCACATGGCACTTCATACATTATCAATACAAGACTCTCAGACTATGTTTTTTATCTCAATTTACCCTGACTTATCAGAACAAACATTGTCACACACCTAAACATGCATGGTTGCTATCTAACTATTAATCAAAATTTTTGGTGGGTAATATTTTTCAAATAAAACACAAAAATATGTTATACGCCAAAAATATTGGTACTCTATGCCAGAAACACTATCTAAAACATCCTTAACATGCCGGTTAAACACAAATTAAATATCCACGGGAAAAAAGAATATATGAAAGAAAACCTCGAGATCAAAAATTATGGTAGTAATTGACTCAAGCTACTTAGACTTCACCGAGACCCATAACTACTCACACCCCCATTTAAAAAGATGTGTATTGTCCCTAATGCACTAAATCAAAGCAAAATAAAACATTTAGGGGTCAAAAAAAGATACCTGGGTGCCTAAGTGCCAGTGTGTGGCTGAGTCTGGCCACCTTCCTCCTGCGGGGTAGTCTCCTCATCAGTGATGCTCTCTGCTTAGGGGCAACACCCCTCGCCTTCTCTAACTCTCGATCCTGTCATCTCTCCTCCGCCTTTCTCGATCTCCTCAAGACAAGCTTGAGCTCCTCTTCCTCTGTCATCCTCGCCCGAAATCGCATAACATCAGGATCATCATTTGGGTGGGGTCTCTTCCCGTGGGAAGTATGGATGGGCTCATCAGGAGAAAATAAATTAAACACCGACACCAAAGGTATAGTTGCTGGTAGTGCAACCGGTTCCACGAGTGTTGATATCATGTCAGCTCGGAGATGCTAGATCTTCATCTGCATAGCCTACAAATATAATGGTCGGGCCTCGCTCAATCAACATTGTATCTTATCCTTGAAATGCAATCATCCATGGTAGAGATACGGTCCTAAATAGAAGCGACTGTGAATTCCTACATCCGACCCTACGAGTTTGAAATGGCCTTGTGGGCCCATGGCTTGATCTGATGAACAAGCTGAGACAACTATGATTTACATGTGATAACATCTACCCAAGGCCTGTATAGATACAACAGATACATAGATTATGCCTACGGTAATAGCCTATGAAGTTGTAGTTTGTGGTGCAGGAACAGCAATAGTGGTCTCTCTCTTCTCAACTGCATCGGGCTGTGGGGGCCTCTTCTCAGTAGCAGCAATAGGTGGTGGTAGTCTGTGAACCCTCACGTGGTGGTGCTGGGGTGAACATCTTAGGCATAGGTGGAGGTTGTGCTCGCTGGAGTGCCACCGAGTTATCTTCAGCCTTGATAAGGCTGGGATCCAATGTACGCTGGGCCTCAATCAACTGGTCCAACTAATGTAATCTCTCCAACCACAAATCTAGGTAGACCCTATATATCAAGCACAGGAATAGGAAGGAGGTGGACCTCTTCAGTGAGACCACATGAATCTACTCGGTGATAAGGCAAGCCTAGTTAATATCATAGCCAGCTAAGATGTTGGCAACCAAAACAGCATGCTCCTGCGTCAGAGTATTATTAGCAAGTATCGGTTAGATGCATGAACGAACAACTGACCACCTAAACCTGGCAGGGAAAATGAGTGAAGCCTTGATAATAGGCTCTATGTGAGTGGCGACCCATGCAGGTTTCCACCCTGCTCATTAATATACCCAGCCACCCATCTCATCAAAGTGTCTTATCTCTCTGGATCTTTCATCACAAGTGGGTCCCTCAGCTGCCCCCACCCTGCAAACAAACTCAGTGGTGGATATGGGGGTAGGGGACTCTGGTCCAAATAGCATCCGAGAAATGGTGGCTTCTAGTATATCTACCTGCCAGCCCCTCACTCTCGTCTCGATCGGTCTGGGCTGAGCGAGGGGCTTCCCCCCCTTGGGGAGAGTGATATGGATAGTGGTTGCATATGAGGCATAAAACTACCTCACCATAGTAGGGGAGTATCCTCCAAGTGCCTATGTGAGCCACTGAAGCCCATACTGAATCATCGTGTCTTTGGAGGCCAGGGACACTGTAGAGTCTTTTGGAGATGACTCGAGGCTCCTCTTACGTAGAACAGGTTGGGTTGCCCTGCTCTCTCAACTGCACGTCCTCTACATATATCTCCTGCATGCTCTCGACACATCACTTGCTAGTAACGAGGTCCAGTGTAGATGGTGATGCTTAGGGTGCGATGGAGGACTCTAACTTTGATCTATCCTCAGAGCCTCTCTTAGAGCTGGACACCTCTCCAGATGGAATTATATATGGTAAACCGCTCTTATCGCTGCCTCTCTCCTCAGGGTGGGGAGTGCGAACAATAACAGCCGGAGTCTGCCCAGCTCTGGCAATGGCTCTAATCTGTGATCGAGCTGCATTTGGATTCGGGCTTATATGCAGCACCTCTAGTGAGCCACTCAGTGTAGTGGCCTGCTCATCATCCGAAGTCTTATCTCTGAGCCTCCTTTGTAGGTCCTGGATCTCATCCCATTTGACTTTTGGGGCCATACTACTTGAAACTTGAACATATACACACCATGGTTAGCCCCATAAATGAAGAATTATAATGGAAAAAATCATCTAAGTTAAGTTGCAGAAGGGTTCTACAAAAGCACCTTTGTGAAACAGTGGTTTACCCAAGTTTTATTACTGGAAAATCTGCGAGACCAGGTATGACTCGTAAATTAGTTCACAAATCGTAGACTAGACCGTGGAGATTTCTAGAGAATAATTAATTCCAGGCAAGGATCTACGAGACCTATCTACGAGTCGTAAAGTGATCTACGACTCGTATAAAGTCTCGTGTGATGAATACTCAGAAACATCAAGTCTTTGGAATCTTGCATGAGGGGTAATTACGACTTGTGGAATAATCCACTGGCTATAAAAGCCATTCATGGATAAGAAAACTCAGTCACCCTGAGTTTCTAAGCCCATCACATGGACTCCAAAAGACTTTTTCAACAACAAATTACTAGCATCGAAGGAAAAACACACGCACTCAAATGATTTCCATAACACAACTATTCCCCCCCCCCAACATGTTCTACACACATACACCCCCATCGATAGTGATCAAGAATATTAACCCTACATTTCCAACCACTTATGATTGATTTCAACAAGATTATGCACCTATGTCATCACTCACCAATTCATAAACACCATCATTTAATAACACTTGGTGAGTGACTTAATAGGCACAAACAACTATCCAAAACATTCACACAAGCCTAAAGTGCCTAATTCCAAACTTAGCTAATAATTCAAACATGGGAAACCTAATTTCAACCAAGACAAATTAAATTCAAACATGGATTTTATGTCTAAATATCATTCCCCACATAATTTTCAAATCAATCATTCAAAACAAGGAAAATTAGGGGTCTTAATTTAACCAAAACTTACCATGATTTGTGATTAAAGTGAAGAAGATAAAGGAGGTGACTAGGCATAAAACCCCAGGTTGTCGGAGACTCGCCAAAAAGTAGGTGTACGGTGGCCGTCGGTGATCGTATTCGCGAGGGGTAGGGTTGTTCGGGTTAATTTTGTAATTTAAGTCAAGAATGGGTTCAAAATAATTTGACCCCATTATTTATACCTTGACTGGGTCAACTGAAAAATTACTAGGCCTGGAATCTACGAAATCCTAATTATAGGCTGTAGAGTCTTTTATGGCCCATAAACCTTGGTTTCATTGAAAATCCAAACCCTATATTTCAGGACTAGGTTTCACGGACTAATCTATGAGTCATAAGGTGATTTAAGGTTCGTAGATTTGGTCGTAGAGACCTCAACACTTAGCAAAAGTATTAGGAAACTTACTTAGGGTCCACAAGCCCCATTCACGACCGGTAGTTTGACCTACGGATCATAAAGTTGGCTGTGGACCGGAGTGTATAATTTTTATGCCCATCGGAAATCTCTGTGAGGTGAAATACAGGTCGTAAATTGTTATATGGCTCATATACCTAGTCGTAGAGACACTTCTTGCTGCTCTTTTTAGCCAAAATGGTTGATTCAATCATGTACCTGCATACTTTTCATAGAATACACTTACCTTATATGCAACCAGCCCAATGTCCAAGATTACAGTCAAAATACAAGAGAACAAACTGCCCATGAATCCAAAACTGAAAAATAGCCCTATAACTACACTATTACATCAAAAACCTTGGGTTGCCTCCCAAGTAGTGCATGATTTGTTGTGGCGGCACGACTTGGACAACATGGTTACTCAGACTTCACCAATTTCCTAGACTTCACTCTTCAAATCATTTGGACAAGGATTGACAGATATTGAAGATGACTTCTTCATCATTCAATCTAAACCTGAGTTGACTGACTTCAATATCCACTAGTTCTTGCTTAGTGGCTAGGAACGATCTTCCCAAGATGATTAGGACATCGAAGTATACCTCGCAATTTGTGCTCACAAAGCTTGTAGGGAATATGAACTTTTCAACTTTTACCAGTGCATTGTACAATATCCACATAGGTTTCTTCACCATGCAATCCGCTATTAACAACCGCATACTAGTAGGAGTAGGGGCTATCCAAGCTTCTTGTAAACCGCAAGGGGCATTAGATTAATGTGAGCACCTAGATCATACAATGCCCTTACAAACGCCATATCTCCAATGGTGCAAGGTACGGTGAAAGCATCGGGATCTTCTCGCTTCTGAACCAAAGTCCTGGTAGCAACAACACTGTAATATTGAAGCTCCTGGGAGAGCTCCTGACTCATAGTGAGCATTTTAGTGACCAAGTCCTTCATGTAGCATACCTTAGCCTCTTCTCCAATGCCTCAACGAGAGGGATGTTGATTAAGAGTTGCTTCAGCATGGAGAGAAAGTTCTTGAATTTGCCTTCCTCCTCCATCTTTTTTATTCTTTGATGGAAGGGAGGAGGAGGCCTAGGAATGGGCTTCAACTTCTATGGCTCACTAGAAACTTCACTCACCCCATCCTTGCCACAATTATCTCCTTTATCTGCATCCTTATTCGCAACCATCTTCTCTCAAACATCTTCCTCATCAACAGGTATGGAGGGATCAATGGTCTCCTTCTATCCTTAGTAGTGACTGTCATACATTGACCTTCATTTTTAGGAGTTTAAACTATGTTGCTAGGTAGTGCACCCCTCTGACATTGACTAAGTTGAGTCGACACTTGACTAAACTATTGTTCCAACCGTTTGATAGCCACAAAGTTAGACTCTATTTTTTTATTTTGCTAGAAATCTCTGATTTCATGCCCCATAGAGTCTCATCCTGTGTCTCAACTTTCTTCAATAGGCAATCAAAAATTTCCTCAATTCTGGAACTGCTTACACCTATGTCGCGGTTGTGTGGTGGCACATAAAGACCATTTCTGAAGCCTTCTCTATGACCCCATTCTGCATCTCTCTATAGACCTTTGTTCCTGTCATAGTAACCTCTCGGTTGTCCCTATAAGCTCGATCTCAATTAAAATTCTGACCTTGGTTTCCTTCACCTTAGCGATAATAGTCCTGATTGGACCCTTGGACATTGGTTCGGAGACCCCCCCCCCATTTGATCAACAACAAAACATGCATCTTTATCATAGTATGGCTCTTTATACATGGGTGCATGTCGAGGTTGATAAACCACTATATTCACTCGCTCATTGTTTTGCTTTATCGTCACCTCCATACCTGTGAGAATTTGAGCAAGCTATTGCATGATTTCTTCATTGATTCTATCTTGCTTGGGATCCACACGAATAGCACATGAACTCATAGCGGATTCCCTGTCTCGCGGCCCCCATGCGCGATTAGTCTTGACTGTTCATTCCATTCGCTCTGCAATCCTTGCAAATGGTTGATCCAAGAACATGCCCCCCATGATAGTGTCAGTACAGCCCTGACTATTCTCATCAGGGACATGGTAGAAGATCTCCACCAAAGAATCATCAACTATCTTGTGGTCAGGGATGCTCCTCAGACATTTGGTGAACTGCTCCGATGTATTACTTATTAAATCACCAGGAAGTTGCTCAAAGTTGTTATCTAGTCCTTGAACTTGAGCTTCTTTGATCTAGAGAAGTACCTCTCAAAAAAGGCCTTCTACAAGTCTGCCCAACTGGTGATCAAACTTTGCGAGAGCTCAGATAGCCATAATGTTGCATTACCCGTAAGAGGCAATGGGATGACACGAAGTCCCACAACATCCATAGATAGATTTTTTGTTCCCATCACACTCTTGCAGAGGAACGCTGTCACGACCCAAGCCTAGGGCCTAGATGTAACACGATAAATGGGGAACCCGAAAGAACCCCAAACATGCCTCTTCGCATACCAATCACACATACTTGGTCTCAAAACCAAAATAACAACAACAAGAGATATAAATAAAGGAAAGGGGGCTAATGGAAGTCTTTGATAATCATAAAATACTCAAAAATCAAGCTCGTAGCATAAGTACATTAATTGTTCCAACAACACCTCTAACATAGATTGGAGCGGGCGCCAAGACAATTTCTGGGCTCACCCTCATAATGTCAAATGTATAACATAAAGCAGTCTTAGAGATAGCAAGAGAAAGTAGACAGTTTCCTCGAACTTGAGGACTCACTAAGCTTATCTTTGAAGTATCACACTAGCCACGTGGAGGATGATGAAGAGGAGCTCCGGTCCCTACATGGTGATATCATGTAGGTATAAAGTAAGTGTTAGTACATTTGAATGTACTAAGTATATATGATGCGATGTAACACGACATAAGCCATTATAATCAAAATTCATAGTTATAGGCAATGGGTAGACATAATCTCAATAAGCCATGCATGATCAATGCTTGAAGTAAAATATGTTTGTAAGTCATTCGGCCTGCATAAAACATGATACATATGTGGAAAAAGACCTTAATCGATATGAGTAAGACCAAGCGAGTTACAACTTGAAATTCTGATGACTACCCCTCATTGATAAAGAGATGGTCTACTTGTCAAGGTAAACCATAATTCACCTTATGGGAGCCTGTGCCATTTCAGAGAAGTAGCCCCCCTTATAGGAACCTATCCCATTTCAGGGTAGATTTCACGATAAAGTGAACTAAATAGATCCATTAGCATAGCAAGGATATAACATAATCCTATGTTGGCATATAGTTTGAGGAAAGGAGTAAGGACCCTTGAAGATAGTCCACACTAACATCGATTCGATTTGTGCAAAGTCTAATCCCACGGAATAATCAAAATAGTCATATTTTCAGTAACTTGTAATGAACATAGAATCATAACATGAGTAGCTATTAAATATACTTGACCTCTAATGGTGAACCTAACTTGAAACATGAGAATAGATCATAATCATACATAAACCCTTGCTTTAACATAATGGCTCACAAGAGGTAAAATCTTGGAAATAGGGCTTAACTTTATACTTTCATAATCATAGATAATATCATGAATTCATAACATACTTGATAGCCCATATTCATCATGAAGTCACTTGACTTGTAAAACATGTAATTAACTTGAGGATTC
>JAABOM020060464.1:0-11851 GCA_011800125.2 Solanum clarkiae
ACTTTAGGGATAAAAAGGTATATTTGTTGGTCAAACATAAACAATTTTCAAGCCAAAAAGAAAAAAGTAAGAGGGGATCAACTTTTAACTTTTGATTTTTTTAAGCTATTGTTAACAAATTTTAAGCTATTTTAGAATTGAAAAATTTATAGAACTACCAGATTATGTTAAAATATTTTTAAATATTCCCTACATTTTCTATAAATCTCTAAATTCCTATTTCCTATTTTACGCTTGATTCACTTGAATCTTCCCCCAATTTTACCGGTGCCATGGACGGAGGCATGAAGCAAATACTCAGGTCGGTAAGGTACTTTTTACATCTCATTTACCCCCAAAATTGAAATAAAAAATTGCTGAATTAATACAAAAAATTACAAAGAGAAAACAGGAATTGCAAGAAGAAGAAGCGACATTTGTGGAGAGTAGAAGAAGGATCTCAGAGTGAAAATAGTTTGTCTTCCTTCTTGTTGACAGAATGCTGATTTTCTTCCCACCACTTCTTTGCTTCCTTCGCAGTTTTTTATGGTTATTCATTACATATGCTAATTCATGGGGATATAAAATTGAGTCATATATGTTGCTGATTCATTGGGACTATATGGGTCTAGGAAAATATAGCAATTCATGTATGTGGTATGTATCTTGTATGGTATGGTTCATTTCAAAACTATGAGTTGTTCATAACTTTTTATGGTGATTAATTAAATATGGTGATTCATTTATATATAAATCGAGAGTACGTATCTTGTATGATGATTCATTTCAAAACTATAAGTTGTTCAAAACTTTTTATGGTGATTTATTTATATATAAAAACCAAGTCATATATGTTGTTGATTCACTAGAACTATATGGATTGAATACAGTGATTCACTGGGATACTTTTTATATTTGTTATAGATTGATGATTCATTAGGTGCATCATACAAGGATGATACACCAATGAATCATATTAATGGGTTGATTCATTGAGACAATGGATCATACAATATGATTCATTGCTATAAAATAGTTAACACATGATTGATTCACCGAATTAGATATTGATTATAATGAACCATGACTTATAAATCATGTATGATGCAATATATTCGAAAAAATAGCAAATTATCCACATAATTATTTTTTATGGGATTTTTGTAAATATGAAAAAGGTTGGGATAAATTAAAATTTCTTTACTTCAATATGAGATTTATGTAAGTTATACTTTAGATTGTCAAACACTTTCAAAAACTAAAAAGAGCTTAAAAACATGTTTGATCACCTTTTATGCCCATCCAAACACCCTCTAAGACTTCGGGGTCTCATGACTAAGACCCTTTCTATGGGTTGTAGAATATATTACGAGTTATAAACCTAACTCATAGAATAGGTGTTGGTACTTTGCGAGTTTTGGGACTTGGGTCCATGGAACCTTTCTATGTATTGTAGTAACTTCTACAAGTCGTCCTGCCAGTCCATGCAAAAAGTAATGAGGCTTAGACTCATAGGAGGTTGGTTCCATTAAACCCTATCTGTGGTCCGTAGATGGTTTCATGGGCCATCGATATATTTTATAGGAATTAAATTCTACAAAATTAGATTTTCTTTTCTAACTTCTTAGGCTTATTTGAGTTAGATGGGTGTTACATTACGGCTCACCTAACTTTTTACACATTTGGAGATAGGATCATTTGAAGTTGACCCTAATAAAATCTTATACGAAAATTCAATCGTTAAAGAAGTATTCAAGTTAACCTTGAGCTATAAATTCCATAACACCTTAATTTATATTAAAAGTTTCTACCACAATAAAGAATTTTTTCAGTCTAGATGAGATATAAAACAACAAGTTTAAGGGTCCCTACGCATTTAAAGAAAACTTCCATAATAGTTTGAAAATATGCATAAGACTCAATTAACATGATATGGGGAATGTACACTACCAAAGGAACCCACATTAAGACATTAATCTCCAATACCAATTCTTTTAATACCATTAACCCAACATAGCATCTATAAGACCAACCTTAAGAATAGTCTCAAATGTAAGAGTATGCAGATACATAAAGAGAGATTGGTACCTTCATTACTATCATCCTTAAGCGTGAACAAAACAGAATGCCTAGACTTCATGTCTTATTCTGATTCCCAAGTAACTTTTTTCCATCCTTTGATTCCATCATAAATGCTTCACCAAAGCTATCTTTTAAGTTCTCAAATTCCGAACTTGGCTAAGTACTTCCTCATAGGACAAGGAATCTTTCGCAACAATGTTCTGTATTGGAACCATAAGAGAATGATTATCCACAATCTTTTTGAGTATAGATGCATGGATTGCTGGATGGAATGATGCTATTTTAAATCGCATGTAAGTCCAACTCGTATACAACATTACAAATATTTCTCATAATTTTGTAGGGCATAATGTACAAATGGATAAGTTTTCTCTTTTTCAAAAATCTGATCATCCTTTCATAGAAGAGACCTTTAGGAATATCCAATCTTCCACCTAAAATTCCAGCAATCTCGCTATCAATGATGTGCTGTCAAAATACAATACTTTTGATGCTTAAAATATGGAATTTTATATGTTCACAATGCAATATTAGTGGGTTTTATATTTTCTTGTATTCTATTTGCAGGATTCCAAGGCTGGCCTTGATTTTGGAAAGAAAAAGAAAAAGTTGTTTTTGATGATATACGGAACCCTTTACCGACCACACTGCATTCTACGGGCCGTGAAGGAGGCTTTATGGACAATTCCAATGAGGAGCTATTTTTTTAAAGTTTATTCTACGAACATATAGATGGGTCATGGACTGCTTTACGAGCCATAGATCATATTCCATGCCCTGAAGATCAAAGAAGAAGTACTTTCTGAATATTCATCAGACGAAACCCCCTTACGGACCGAACACTTTACGGGCCATAGAGGGGTGTCGCAGATCACAAGTCCAGTTTTTTAGCAATAACATATGAGAGATCAATTATGGGCCATGAAACACGATACGACCCATGAAGGTGTTCGTCAGGTGTCGGACCTAGTTATCCAATTTTATTTAGAACTTATATTTTAAATACTATAAATAGTTCTTTAGGTTATTTTTCATTAAGTTCCTACGAGTAGAATAATTTTTTAGAAAAATAGTGAGATTTAGTAGAAAACATTGGAGAGTTTTGAGAAACACTTATGCTTTGATTTGATCTTATAGTCTTGTGATTCTCATTGAAGCTTGGATTTTCTTGTGCTTGATTCAATTGTGTAAGTTCTCTATTATAGAATTCCAATTAATAAGTCTTGAATCTACACATATCATGAGTAGCTAAATCCACAATTAGGATTGTGGGAACCATGAAGAACTAATAAGGTAAAATCATATAATTCATAATTCTTGAAAAGTGTGCATGCATGTATCAATTAACTCTCTTCATTTTGCATGTTTTCTAGTCATGGCCAATATTAGAGCATGTCCAGTCGTACTGACTAGACCAAGGTACTAATGAATAGGAAAAGAGATTAATTACAAGATTTGATTGATGTGTTTTCATCTAATCGACTAAACTGGCCAAGGGGAGGTTGTATTGCAATAATAGGTAAGGGTTAATAATGCACACTGCAGAAATTGGCAAAGTTATGTAGTGAAATTCGTCTCTCACCTGGAACAAGAGTTTGGTGAACTTAACTTATCGTCATGCACACTACAAACTAGAATAGAATTAGGTTATCTTGTAATGTTAAGTTAGGGAATCATGGGAAACATAATACCCGAGTTTCTCTCCATGTTGTTTAAACTCTTGCCTTAGTTAGGTTTACATTTCTACTTGTTATCCTAAAACCCCCTATTTGGGGAGATAAGAAGGTTATCATTAAAATTGTATTAACTGAATTCTCCTAAGTCTATGTATTCCATGTGGGTTCAACCCTAACCTTGGTTAGGTTCTATTTCTTGACAACAACTGCTTTATCCTTAAAAATGAGGTGTAACTTGGGCGACATCTAGATTTTGGTGCCATTGCTGGGGAATATGGATAGACTTGGTTAATTCAAGTGGTTTGGGTATTGATCCGTATTTCCTTCATTTTATGTTTTTTTTGTTGTTTTTGTTTCTTTTCAGGGTACAAGTGTAGTCTACCAACATGCAAATTCAAGGCAGACCCTTGACATCATTTGACCCAAAGATCCAAAGATCATTGAGAAGAATGGACCAAGCTAATGCTAACAACATGATTAATGCAGCTCTGACCAGGAATGAGAATGAAAATACTAACCATGTGAACGCACCTCCTCTTGAGGATATTGCTCCATATCTGTAGGATTTCAATGCTAATGCTTACTTGTGGAATTAATACAGGATGAATCCTATGGCTTTGTAGGTGAGGAGAGCTATTATATTGCCATCACTACTGGCTGACACAAAGTTCGTGGTTTCGAGTGAGTTGCTTTAGATGCTGTAGAACCGTGGGCTATCTGCGGGATTACCATCAGAGGACCCTCAATCCATCTACACAATGTTGCATTCATCTACAAAAGTTTCATGGGAACACAATATTTGTCTATGGATGCGGTGGGACTTTATGTCTTCCCAATGTCTATTACAAGTAATGCAGCACTATGGCTATCTGAGCTCCCACGAAGTTTGATCACTAGTTGGGCTTAATTCCATAAGGCCTTTTTGGAGAGGTACTTCCTGAGATCGAAAAAGCTCAATCAGCAATGCTTCCAGGTGTCCTTCTTTATCGTGCAATGCTTCCACTAGACCTTAAATTTGTCTATCAAATTGCAAAAGGCCTCTTGTATGTCTTGCGCGGTCACCCAAGTGGCCTCCTTTACCCGACAATGCTTCCACTAGACCTTAATTATATGTTTATAGAGAGAAGATGTTTGACATATCTGGCTAATATGGCTACTAGTTCCTCAATAAATGCCAGCCAACCATCTAACTCAATTGAATCATAATATAACACATGTGACTTATCTAGAACATACTAGTGTAGCATCTAAACATGGAAAATTGGATGTATAGATGAATATCTAGAGGAAATGCTAACTCACAAGCAACTGCAACAATCCTCTTCAAAATCTCAAACTGCCTAATATGTTGGGGGCTAAACTTGCCCCTTCTACTAACTCTCATTACCTCCTTTAACAGTGGTCGTAAGAACACTTGGTCACGGACATCAATACATAAAGTTCAGTGTCCATAATCAGTATAACTCTGATGCCGGCTCAGGCTTTCCTCAACCTATCATGAATCACACGGACATATGATAGACCCTCTTAAAGAAAATATATACCATATGGTCTGGGCTCTATGGATTTGAAACAACTAGCAGGAGTATGGCAATACCTACTATATAAAGCCTCAAATTGTACCATCTGAATATTGGAATGGCAACTATTATTATATGGAAACTGTATTAGAGGAAAGAACTGATCCCACTAGCCACCAAACTCAAAATATGCATCTTTGAGTGTTTTAGACCCCAATCTCCCAAGATCAATATTTTGGCCTCTTAAGCTGCTAGTATATAGGCCCACAAGATATCCTTAAGGACCTGAATAGTACGTTCTAACTAGCCATCTATATGTAGATGAAATGTTGTGCTAAGGTCAATCTAGTTCCTAACTCTCTTTGAAAGGCTCTCCAGAAGCTGCAGGTGAACTATGAACCCTGATAGGATATAATGGATATTAGAACTCCGTGAAGACCGACTATCTCCTGAATAAAGATAGGGGATAAGTGCTTAGCACTAAAGGAAGACCAAACTGAAATGAAATGAGTTGAATAGGTCAATTGGTCAATGACAACTCAAATACTATCTATACAGTTAATAGTCTTAGGCAATCCCACAACAAAATCCATAGTAATTTGCTCTCACTTTTACTCGAGAATGGGCTAGATCAAAAGTTCTCTACTGGTCACTAATGCTCGACATTTACACACTAATAAATACAGAAGTCTGATACATAATCAACTATATTTCTCATCATACCACCCTACTAATAATGTTGTCAAACCCTAATAATCATCGTTGTGCTCGGGTGGATAGAATACCTGGAATCATGAGCCTCATGCAAAATCAATTTTATCAGACCTACAACTTTGTAACACAGAATCAGGCACAAATCTGAGGACCCCACATGAATCGGCAATAACCTCGCAATTACCATCATATAAAACCCAATCTCTGAGGGTTGCTAATGATTTATCAGTGTACTACTGGATGCAAATATAGCCAAATAAAGAAGACTGAGTCCCAATAAAGGCTAATGCCAGTCCAGAGACTAATATATCCAATCTCACCATCCTATTGACCAAGGGCTGAATATCCAAAGCCAAAGGCTGCTCCACAGTGGGAAAATAAGCTATACCCATAATAAAATCCTTTCGTCTCAAGGCATCTATAACAACATTAGCCTTGCCCAGCTGATAGAGAATAGCAAGCTCATAGTATGGTGACAACTCAATCCAATGCCATTGCCTGATATTCAGATCTCTCTGGTTCATTATATATTGTAGGTTGTGATGTTCTATATAAATCTCATAATGGACCACATATAGGTAATGGCACCATATTTTAAGAACAAAATGACTACCACCAACTCTAAATCAATATTGGGGCAGTCACACTCGTGATCCCGCAACTATCTAGAGGCATAAGAAATAACTCGATCTCGCTGTGTTAAAATACTTAGCATAAATGCCCCAAAAATGTGATTTGACAATGCCCACTTATGCATGAAAACAATAATAGTAGCTATTTTCAACTCCATATCACTCAAGACCCTCTCAGAAACCTCTCCAAGACTTAACAAAATATCTCATTCAAAATTCAAGGATTTCAAGCCTAACTTTGGCACTTAAGGATTCCATTCAAGATCCAAGTTCTCTTCAACTCATGTCAAGAAAATCCAAGTTTGAGGCATGTAGGTTTCATCCATTGGGTCCTTTCACCTTTGGAGCCCAATCTTCCTTTTTATGAAAATTGCATATTTTCAAGTTGTATCATCTATGAGTATCTTTTATTATGGATTATGAGTATAAATTTTGTTGGAGTTTTATGAAATGTTGATTGATTATGCATGACTATCTATTTAAAGGTTGTACTATGAACGACTTTTGTCTATTGAGACTATATATGTTCTGAGCTATGAAACTATGATCTACTATGAGATTTGATTACGGAATTTCAAGGTACCCTTCATGAGGGTTTTACAATATGTTGGTGGTTTTATTTGCATTGAGTTTTCTCATATTATTTCACTCTTGAATTGCATGCTTTTGAACTAGTATCGTGAACCCACCAAGTGTTTGATAAAATGTCAAGTCAAGAATTCTCAAGTTATTGATGAACTATTGCATGAATTACAAGTCAAGTGACTATATGATGATTAAGGGCTTTCAAGTATGTATTGAATTCATACAAAGTATCTATAATGTTACAAGTATTAAATTAAGCCCTATTTAAGTATTTTTACCTCTTGTGAGCCATTCATCTTAAAGCAAGGGTTCATGTATGATTATGATCTATTTTTATGTTTCAGGTTAGGCACACCATTAGAGGTCAAGCATGTTTATGAGCTACTCAAGTCATGTTCTTACATGTTATTCAAGTTATGAATAAAGTATGATAATTTCAAGTATTTCGTGGGATTAGACTTATCACTGATGGATTGGATGTCGGCATGGACTATCTTAAAGGGTCCATACTCCTTTCCTCAAACTATCTGCCAACATATGATTATGCTTTGCCCTTGCTATACTAGTGGATCTATTTGGTGCATTTTATCATGAAATCCACCCCAAAATGGGACGGGTTCCCGTAAGGGGGTTTACTTCTCCAAAATGGGATGGGCTCCCGTAAGCTGAAGTATGGTTTATCTTGGCAAGTAGACCACCTCTCTATCGATAAGGGGTAATTATCGAGATTCTAAGTTGTAGCTCGCTTGGTCTTACTCATGTTAGTTGGGGTCTCTTCCCACACATATAGTATGTTCTATACAAGATGATTGATTTACAAGCATGTTTTGCTTCAATAAATTGACCATGCATGCAATATTGAGATATCACTATCTATTGCCTATTACTATGCATTTTTACTATATTGTCTTATGTATTATTGAATTTCATCTTACATACTTAGTACATTCAGACGTACTAAAGCATACTATATGCTTGCATGATATTACCATGTAGAAACTAGAGCACCACTTGATCATCCTCCATGTGGCTTGTACGATCCATTGAAGCAAGCATTGGTGAGTCCTCAAGTCTAGGGACACATTTTTTACTACTCTTCCTATAGTGACACTTCTTTTATTGAACACTTGTTATTATGAGGGTGAGCTCGAAAAGTGTCTTGGCCCCCACTACATTCTATATTAGAGGTGTTGTTGGAATATTATGATGTATTTATGCTATAAGCTTGACTCTTTATGCTTTTTATAATTATCAAAGACTTCCCTTAGTCCCACATCCCTTGTTTCATGCCTTTTGTTGTTTTTTACTTTGCTTTCGCACCCAAAGATGTGTCCCTAATATGCTAAGAGGCTTGTTTGGGTCCCCTCGAAGGTCCCATTTGCCATGTCATGAATAGGCCCTTGGCTGGAGTCGTGACAAACATGGTATCAGAGCACGAGGTTGTTAATGATCCTCAAAATCTAACACACTACATCAATTAGAGTCTTATTCATGGTTGTGAAGCACGGCACAACTATGAAAGGGAGGCTATGAGGCATGAAATGTTTCATTTCTTCATTGTCTGTATCACGCTTTAGATATAAGTGTAAGGCTTTGTCCCCTAACAAATGCTCTTTTCCTATCATGTCAATTCCAAGAGGAATACTAAGGAGAGCCCATACACTCAAGGAGAAACCAGCCCCTCCCACTCCTCAAGCTCCTCAAGGTGGAGGAGTAGGCCAAGATGAGTTTCCGAGATGCTATTGCAATGTTGGCTCATGCTATGACCAACCAATCAACCATGGGGCCCACTCCCCTCATTCACCTACTCTGGCTTCTCTGGTGAGGGATTTCACTAGAATGAACCCACCAGAGTTCCATGGATCCAAGACGGTTGAGAATCCTCAAGAGTTCATAGATGAGGTGTACAAGGTGTTATCCATCATGGTGGTCAATTTGGAGGAAATTGCAGAGTTGGTGGCCTACAAACTTAAAGGGGTAGCTCAAATTTAGTTTAGACAATGGAAGTTGGAGAAGGGGAATGATGAAGCTATCCCTTGGGAAGAGTTCAAAGTCGTCTTTGTCAAATGGTTCTTTCTTATCGAGCTAAGGGAGGCTAAGATGATGGATTTTATGAACCTTAAGCAAGGTTTCATAAGTGTGAGGGAGTATTCCCTCAAGTTCAACCAACTCTCCAAGTATGGTCCACAATTGGTTGCCGAGCCTAGATAAAGGATAAACAAATTTGTGTCAGGAGTGTCTAACTTGGTTAATGAGGAGTGTCGTACCGCCATGCTAGTAAGTGATATTGATTTGTCCTGCCTTATGACATATGTCGAATAACTAGAGGGGAAAAGCTTAGAAAAAAAAGAAGTGCTGAGTTCAAGAGGGCTCATGTTGAAAGTGCTTTCGAAGGTTCCAAGGGTGGCCGGTTTCCTCAAGGCCACAAGTTCAAAGGCCAACAGTCTTCCAATACTCCTAATATGATATTTGCTAATGATAATCCAAGTTTCCAAGGTGGTAATGGAGGAATGATAAAACCTAGATGTCCAAGGTGTGAAAAAATCATAGTTGTCCATATTTGAGGAACATTAGTGCTTGCTTGGTTGTGGTTAGACCGATCAGAAAATTATGGATTATTCTCATGCTCAAGACAAAGGTAGAATGGTCGTCTACAAGGCCATGGTGCAAATGCAGGTCAAAAGGAAAGAGGAAGCCAACAAGGGGGTACACCAAGGCAAATTAGATTTTGTGCTCTTCAAGGGAGAAAAGAATTGAATGAGGTGCCCGATGTCGTCACTAGTATGTAAAAGGTTTTTGATTTTGATGTTTATGCATTGATAGGCCTGGGTGTTGCTCCTTCTTTTATTACTCCTTTCGTTGCCAAAAAGCTTCTATTAGTCTCGAATTATTGTATGAGCCTTATAAAGTGTCTACCCCCACTAGTGAGTCCATTGTTGTTAAAAGAGTCCATAGAAATTGTCCCATGTTCATTTTGCATAAAATTTTGCCTTGTGATTTTGTTAAATTAGATATGGTGATTTTGATGTCATGCATATTATGCTTCTATTGATTGTAGAACCCATAGGTCTAAATTCTAATTCCCTAATGAGCCCATCTTTGAGTGGGAAAGTCATGATGTGGTGGTCAAGAGTAGGTTCATTTCTTGTCTTAAAGCCCAAAAGTTGATTTCTAAGAGTTGTCTCTATCATCTTGTGAGGGTTAGGGATGTTGAGTTCAAAGTCCTTCCTATTGAGTCGGTCCAGTGGTTAATGAGTTTCTTGGTGTCTTTCCTGATGAGCTTCACAGTGTTCCTCCCGAAAAGGGAAATAGATTTTGGTATAGAGCTCCTTCCCAATACTCAAACCATTTCTATTCCCCCTTACTATATGGCCCTGACATAGTTGAAGCAGTTGAAGGAGCAATTGAGGGATTTGTTGAAAAAGGGTTTTATAAGGCCTAGTAAGTCACCTTGGGGTGCACCGGTGTTATTACTGAAGAAAAAAGATGGTTCTCTTAGAATGTCCATTGACTACGACAACTTAATAGAGTCACCATAAAGAACAAATACCCTCTACCAAGGATTGATGATCTTTTTGATCAACTTCAAGGGGCTAGCAACTTTTCTAGGACTGATCTTTGGTTTGGGTATCACCAAGTGAAAGTGAAGAAGTGTGACATTCCCAAGATGGCTTTCTGGACTAGGTATGGGCACTTTGAGTTTGTAGTTATGTCCTTTGGGTTGACTAATACACCGGCTATATTTATGGATCTCATAAATAGGGTCTTTAGACCCTACCTTTACTTGTTCGCAGTGGTTTTTATTATAATATCTTGATCTATTTGCATACTGAGGAAGAGTATGTGAATCACTTGAGGGTAGCGTCGCAAATCTTGAGGGATGAGAAGTTGTATCCAAAATATGAGAAATGTGAGTTTTCGTGGAAAGAGGTTGTTTTACTAGGCAATTTGCTGTCAGGTGATAGCATTAAGGTGGATCCTAAAAAGATGAAGGTGATTAGAAATTGTCCTAGACCTTTGAATCCAATGGACATTAGAAGTTTCATGGGTTTGGTGGGTTATTACCAGAGATTTGTAAATGGTTTCTCTTCTATTACTTCTCCTATAACTAAAGTGACACAAAAGAAGGAGAAATTTGTGTGGACCAATGAGTGTAAAAAGAGTTTCCAAACTTTGAAAGATAAGTTTGTCTCCGCTCCTATGTTTGCTCTATCGAAAGAGTTGAAAGGATTTGTTGTATATTGTGATACCTCAATAATTAGTTTGGGGTGCGTGTTGATGTAAAATAGTAGGGTGATAGCATATGCCTCTAGACAACTGAAGGTGCATGAGAAGAATTATCCCACCCATTATCTTGAATTGGCGGCTGTGGTATTTGCTTTGAAAATTTGGCGTCACTACTTGTATGGGGTTCATGTTGATGTGTTTACCAACCACAAGAATGTCACACCCCAAAGTCCTATAGGGCGGACCGGCACCCGTTGCTGATAAGGCCCGAGAGAACCAATCTGTAACTATACCTTTACTGTACGTTTTTACCTTTAGAATGACTTAAAATAGATAAACAAATGATAATAAGACAAAGTAAATGCATATGACTAGGCCGTTGGGGCCACGGTGTCTAAAGTACGAGCCATGACTTTACTTTTACTTTACATAGTCT
>JAABOM020060465.1:0-11851 GCA_011800125.2 Solanum clarkiae
TATGAATTTCTACGACTTGTAGACTAGGGTCGTAGAAGCAAACTTCAGAGACCTTATTTTTATCACTTTTCATGAGGGAATCGTTCCATTCGTACAGTGGAACACAAATCAAAGAAGGGTCATGTGGTAACTACCATCAATTATTTTTCAAAGATATATATCAAACATTTTTCATCCTTTTAATATCAAAACTACGTCATTTTTAAGTTATTCCTAAGTCTTATAACCATCGAAATTCTTCAAAATTCTCTTATTCCCTAAAAATTCATTTATTTCCAAACATTCTTTCTCTAGGAATACTCTAAAGTCAATTCAAGGAAGAATAAGCTAGGGCTCCTTCAAGGTCAAGTTCCAAGATCAAGTTCTAAGGAAAGATATCATCAAAGATATGTGGCTATTCATTCTTGTATTCGTTTCGTCATGGAGTTCAAAAAATTTTGATGCTTTCTACTTCAAATTTTTTTCAATTTCATCTAGAGTTCATGTGATTCTTCATGAGTTCCTTTAATTATGATTCAATTGACATTATTTTACTTTAGTATGCATTAATTATTTGGATTATATGATTTAAAGTTGATTTTCTATGAACCCATGCATTATACCTTAAAATTTTTATTATGAATTATGATTATGGTTTGACAAAAATTTCATGCATGTTTTATGAAAATGATGAATTATATTCCAATGATATCTGTCAAGAAAAATGAATGTTTTTAAAGGATTTCTCACCTAATTATGAATTCATAATGATGAAAGGACAACTTTCACATCACATGAATCATGATTTAACACGCTATTCCATAATTATTACCTTATGAAATGAATTGATAGCTAATATTGCTTTTCTGCATGATGTGGTTTAATGATATACTTTATTTATTCTATTGGAATTTGACTTAGTATCTAGATTACTTTGAGATGGAGGCTTAGAAAGGAAGTCAATAGTAGCAATTTTTAGTCTCATAACTGCATTGCTACCTTAATTTGTCTTAATTGATTTAGCTAGTTGATCCACATAGAGCATATGATATGATACAAAGTATACCTTGACAAGTAGCCTTTTTTTTTTTTTTTTTTTTTTTTTTTTTTTTTTTTAATGTATAGGAATTACACTGGTTTCCATGTTATAGCTTGTATGGTCTTATGATCAATTAAAGTTGTTTTTATGACTTATGCTTCCTTAAACTTTTTCTTGTGCTTCTTAAATTGCATTGACCAAGTTCATATTTTATTACCATGCTCTAAATGAATTATATATCATGTTTTTTAACTTGGTCAATTGCATATCATGATTTATCATATATTGATTATCTTACATACTCAGTAACATTCTATAGAACTAACTGCATATATTTACATATATCTTTCCATAATATAGGTTCAATATGACTCACATCCCGCATGTGACGAATAACAACTTTTTTTTATTTCAGAGTTGGTAAATCCTTTTGTTCTAAAGACATGTCTCCATGAATATATTCATATTTTCTTCTTTTTTTTCACTTTAGACTATTTCGTGAGTTAGGACCTATCCTAGTTACATATTTATAATAAAGGCTTTTAGATGAATATTAGATGTTGAGTCTATGTTGTTGTGTCATGCTTATTTTTTATTTCGTGCTATCATATTGTCTGGACAATATTCTTCTATTTTCATATTATGAATTTTTTAAAATTCGTTATGCTTTTGTATTCCACATGGTTAGCTTGAGGCCCCTAAAAATTTCAAGTACCGTGCTATGTTTGGGTTGTAGGCTTGGATTATAACAATAGTAGTATAGATTTGATTTTGATTTGAGCTAATTAGTTGGAGTTGGTGTCACGACCTGAAATTCGGGTGCGATGACACTCACCTATTCCTCCAAGGCGAGTCAGCCCAAAACCCAAATAACTTAACAACAAAGGTAAAAGCAGAAGATAATAGTCTAAATATATAGATAAGCGGAAGAAAATAAACTACAGCTATCCCAAGGATTGGTGTCACATGTACAAGCTTCTATGTATAGGATGCTCAAATGAAATACAAGGCGTAATGTCTATTGCTCAATAGAACCAAAACATAAAAGTGAAATCTTCAAGGACTACTGGAGACATAAGTAGCTTCCTCGCAAGAAATCCAGATACTCGATCCAACAAGAAGGAAGTCTAGCAAGATGGACGAGGCTCACAACCTATAAAAATATAGCAAGGGGTGAGCACCGAATACAGGGTACTTAGCAATGGAACTAACCTAAGGAAAAACAATGAAAAAAACATGTAACTCCTCCAATCCCAACCACAATCCGTAGAACTACAACTTTGCACTCAAAAATATCCCAGCATAATATAATATACAATCACAGTAATATATACATACTCATCTTCTAGCATAGTATCTCAATAAATCAATGTATAAATATATCCAACACTTACAATAATATCAGGGATACAATAAGTACACAATTTCATCATAAACAATAAATAACTACATCACTCAGATGATGTGAGATGAAGTGGATGCCATGAGATGCATACAATGCAATAATGTTAAACAATTATGATGTATGTCTACTCTACGGTACACATTTGTTGATCATATATTTACCTCAGTCAAAATCCATGGGGGTCACACAAGGACCATGCATCCGCAGAAATCATTTTTCTTTGGCAATAATTTTCATATTTAGCCGGAACCATTTTTCTTCGACTTTTTATTTCTTTTCTTTTTTACTAACCGGAACCATTTTCTTTGACTTTTTCTCATAATTGGATCATCAAGAAAGCATGTAGTAATGACACATTAATCAGGTTCCAGAAAATAAAGTATGCAAGATGTCCATATGCACCATGTATATCAACAATAAAAATTGAATAATTCTCAAGTGTCTCAATATCACCATAGTATCAATATATCACTCATACCTTAATATAAGCATCATCTTTCTATCAATATCAAACGATTCATAAGATCACATAGAGTACAGATCCACAGTTAATTTATAAGTAATATATTACCATAAGAACAATCATTCACTTTGAAATATCATGATCAAACCTATGATGATACAATTCTATCCCCAAAGTACTCAAATCCATGCACATAGGAGCATACAAGGTTCATCCATACTTAACAAAAAGTTAGAAGTCCACTTCCTTCAAATAAAGTCTTTAATCAAGTTAAAATCACTGCTTTCCCCCTTCTATGGTACTCTAAATCACCACAATCTAATCAAATATGAGCTCACAATCACATAACAAATCTAATGACACCAAAATCAATTAGTTCAGAGGAAAAGATAAAATGATAAAAAATCTCATGCTAGAAAAGTTATTGGAAATCTGAAAATTTAATTTAAAATCCAGTTCTATGCGAAAAATGGAGTCTGTAGGTGAAATCGGTTCAAGATGAGTGAGAAATCAATGTTTGAAGTTTAGAAATCATGGTTTAAAAATTTCCAATTTTGGATAATCAAAATCAAGAAATTCAAAGCGAAACCAAGAGAATCCTTATGAAAAATGATTAATATAATGTTAAAAACACTTACCCAACAAATTCTTCAAAACGTTTCTTCCAAAATCACCCAGAAAGCTTGAAAAGTTCAAAAATGGAGTAAAAATGGTATTTCACGGGTTTTTAAAACTAAACAGTGAACTGCTCTACGCGAATGTGGGGACCAGGTCCGTGGACGTGAAGCCTAACCAAACCTAACTCTCCACAAATGTAGGGACCAGGTCCACAAATGCGGAGCCTAAAGAGGGACCAGGTCCGCGAACGTGGAAAAAGAACGGTATATGCACCAAATAGCAGTTAACCAGCAACCCAAGTCCAATTTTTTCACTCGGAACAGACCCCTGTAACTCGTCCCCAACTCAGAATTTAACAAACTAGGTATGTGTCCATACCAGAAACGACGATTCAAACTCAATAAAATTATCAGAATTTGATTTTAAGTCCTTTATGACACATTTCATCATGCAACTACAATAAACTAGTTTACGACTTGAAATATCAAACTGCCCTCAGAAGCTCTAAAAATTATTACAAAATCATTTCCAGCATTAGTTTGACCATCTGGAACTACTGGAATTATTGGAATTTCAATCCGAACTTCGAATGTTGACCAAAATCAAACTTTGACTTTAAAAACAACTAAAAACAAAACTTTGGGTTCAAAAACCTTATTTTTAACTCTGAATTCATTTCTGTAAGTTCTCATAGACCAGTTTCAACATTCTAGAGCTAATGAAATTGACATAATCAAATTCTGATGTTCAGAACTAAAAATGACTCCAAAACTCAACATTTTCAAACTTATGCTTGTAAAAACTTTTTCTTTTGCAAAACTCCAACTTTTTAAAAGATATCAAAATTCGACTGTTAGACTCGTCTAAAAATGACCCAAGGATACTTTTGAGAGGGAAAAAAATGGTAATCTGATAGAAAATGACCTTTAGGGTTATTACATCATTCACCACTAAAAACCATGTTTATTCTCGAACATAAGGCAAAGAGTGAGCTTCACAAGAAGTAACCGAGAGTTTGTCATATAATTCTCAAGACCGTTAATTGCTTCTAACGGATCTCATTCCCGAGAGTGATAACACTAGAAAGTACCATCAAGAATAAGAATTATAAGCTAACATGAAATTCTACCCTCCAAGAGTAACTATCAAATAATAAAATAGCCGATGAACCAAACTTGAACCAACACTCTCATACTGCATTACACACACCAGGACAATCTTCCACCTGTGCATCCAAGAGGCAACTGAGATCCTTTTTTGGTGAAGGCCAATAGTGAATGCGAACAAATTATAGCCAATTGTACTAAACCAACCATCTCAACCCTCATTCGAATTTCAATTCTATTAACATAATTTTCTCCGAACTCAAGCTACGCAATTTCAATGCTCGAATAATGCATATAAATATGAGAAAAGTTCAATTAATCTAGCTCAAAGAGAGGTAATAATGAGGAGAGGCAACTAGCAACAAATACTTCCAAACTCATAAAATCTCAATTAACGTTGCAATTAATACAACCCGAATGCTGAAATGGTAGCTAAAATTAAGTCCTCAAACAACAAGAATACCCCAAAAGTATTAGAATCCAGAAGTTCTCATGAGCTCACAATCAGTTCTATTAGGAATCACTCTCACCCACCTTTAACTCTTTTGAAAAAAAAAACCTCAACATCCATACCTCAACACTCGCACCCTCATGCCAAACCCAAGATATTCTTGATTACCCCATGAATTCTATATACCATAAACACATAGCCTATACATACCACTAAGTATCAACATAACTCATTATGATAGTTTATGTTATCGTCCATCAACGAAGTAGCATCCATATCCAATCCAACATCATCGATGACACCTATAAAGTCATAAGTCTCTTCTATAATGCTCCCATGAGTCACCTATTCTGATTGAACGATCCAACCTAAGATGAAATACAAAATTTTTACATATTACTATTTGTCATTCAACCCGCACCAAACTTTCTGAAAAGGAGTCGATAATCCTTCATAACTCGGTGGTGAGTCAACCCACCCCACATTATCATACAAACTCAAAGAAAAAATTTGCGTTATCTATATCTACTCCTCTCTAATGAAGCCAAAGGTATTACGAAATTCTCCTAAAATCTCTAATTCCTTGCATTTTTATTTTACATGATGCATGCATTCACTTTTATGTTTATGAACTATTTCGAGACATGTTTTAAGTGTGGATTTTGAAAATTTTATAAAATGATATTTGAGTTGTGTTTTCGCATGCATACAGAGTTGTTGGTTGATGATTTACTCTTTAGAGTCTGCCTTCAAGTACATTCAAGGATGAATGTTCCTAAGGAGGAGATATTACAATGCCACCAGTTTTGTCCTTGAGTGTAGAAAAGTTGGACAGAAAATGACCTTATGTTAAGTCTACGAGGGCGACTGATAGCCCATAGGAGGAGTTATGGTCCATAGGTTCCAAGTGTGGGGTAACCCACGAACCCAGTAACGACTTTTTATAAAGGATGACAATCTATAGATAGGGTTGTGAGTGAAACTATCATACATAAAGAAAATTTGGAGTTTGTTCGAAGTGATTTACATGTTACTAGCATGACCCATAGAACAAAGCACAACCTATAGAATCCTTTCGTGGATATGGTCCAGGAAAATAGAAAATATGGCTGAGTGTGGAAGGACTCTATGAGTCCTATCACAACCCGTATGTCCATTTACCGTCCCGTAAGAAGGTTTTGTGATTTTGAATCAGTAAAATAGTTTCAGAGATTTTGAAAAAGTTAATAGGATAGACAAGACCCATAGTCTGTGGTTGATTTCATGGCCCGTAACCAGGCTTTCATAGGTTGAAATCTGACAGTTTTAATGAAGGCAGTTTTATCATTTTGTCATTTCTACTTCCAAACCTTATCGTTTTAGGAAAAAGGGACCTTAAAACTAGTCCTTAAAGCCCCTAGGTCCCTAATTTATTCCGTCATTCTTCCACTCTCAAATTTCCTAAGGCAAAAGTGCACTCCTCTTTAAGAACAAGCTAAGGAGGCTAGGGTTTCTAAAGGGATCTTTTCCTCTAACTGTAAATTCGTTCTTCCCAAGTCTTCTATGGTATATGAGATTGATTTGTAGGTACCCTTCTATCCATAAAGTCCTCTTTTATGTATTTTACCTTTTTCTTTAAGTTCCTTTAAGATATTATGCATATTTATGATGATTTCATGATGATTTATATTACTAAATGATATTCACGATATCCTATGATACTATTATTAAGTATATGCATGTAGTTAAACTATTGATGATGACCGCAATAATGAGTTTGTTGTCGATTCGATATTGGTTGTTTTACATGTCTTTAAAGAAGTATATTTCCATACTTTCTATGATTTATGATTGTTCTATTTAAAAGCCTAGCCCACCTAGTTTTCAAGTAAACCCTTGCATAATTTATGATGACGATTAGGGAATTAAAGTTAAGTTTTAAAGTAAGAATTTTTCAAAGATATAAGCATGTTAACATTGCCCTAAATATGTTTAAGAAAGGTAACAAATATGAAAGGACAATACTTACTTGGTGGTTCCTAAAGTTTGAGCTACTCTTATGATTGCTACTTATGATTCTAAGTTATGTTTTAAAGATTTCGTTGGACGACTTAGCACCGAGTGGACTTGAGATTGGGTTTCATCCTGTTAGTTGAGGTTAAAACACCTCTTATGTGCTTTGGAATGCCCCATAATCGTAATTTTCATATATCTCAAAATTCGTGCATGATTTCAAAAATTTGACTTCATATTCTTGATTAGGGGGCAAAATCGAGTGGGAAATGGGTATAACCCAAATGTTAGAAGAACCGTAGTGAAAAATAATTTTCACTAATTTTTCGAATTTCAGTGGCTGTCCGCGCCCAGGCCGCGTCGTGCCTAGGGCGGATTAGTGTAACTTGTGCCTATGCGTCTGATCCGCGTCGCGCCTAGGGTGTGGACTAGTGTAAAATTTCTTTCAGTTTTCTCATTTCATCCAAGGACATTGGAGTAATAGCCCCATGCCCATTTAAACGTGAAATCTTCCATGCTTGGTCATTTTTCAATTCTATAAGTCATAAAACCCTCTCTGAAAACCTCTCCATGACTTTATCAAATCTCTTATTCAAATTCAAGGATTTCAAGCTCGACTTGGAACTCAAGACCTATATCAAGCTTCAAGTCTCCTTCAAGTTCATTTAAAAAAATTCAAGGTTTAAGGTATGTGGTCTTCATCCATGGATCCTTTAACCCATGGAGCCCAACCTTCTCTTTTTATGAAAATTGCATGATTTCAAGTTATATCACCTATGAGAATCTCTTGTTATTAATTATGAACGTAAATTATGTTAGGGTTTATCAAGTATTGATTGACTATGCATGAACATCTATTTTAGTCTCATATTATGAGTTGATTTATGTCCATTGAAGTTATGTATGATGTGTACCATTAAACTATGAACTATGGTGAATTTTGAGATGAATTTCAAGCTACCTATTGCTTCCCTAGGACACGCAAGTGTACGTGGTCAACCCAAGTAATATAGTGGCTCTTTTCAGAAAACGAATGTCGAACCCAAAGGACTTGTCGAATAATTATTTACTAAGTATATTAATTCTAATTATTTATTTAAGTAATGAATAATTAATATAAATGAGAAGTATTTTTACACAATTAATGAATGAATCGATCTAAGATTATGGTTTAGTTAATAATTATACTTAGCCTCTATTTCATCAAATTGTTTGATTATCTAGTTGCTGATTCACAGGGTTAAAATTACCTGAACAGGATTGCACGCCTCTGCCGGCCTACCTTTATTGACTGCCTAACTACATCGTTGAGCTGAGATAGACACATCAATAAAAATGCTTTAATGTTATCTTTCTATATTATGAACCAAGCACGGTGTAAGGGTAGTTGTCACGGGTATCCCTTACACTAATCAATCTAGTTTCCTAGTCGAACAAGCTCCCTATACTACTATGTTCTATTCATTCCAACATCTCTCGAATCCAGAATGAACAAACTAATTTACTTCGTAGTTGATCAAGCTATGAAGTATAAATAAAAAGCAATATAAGAACAACTAATAAGATAAACAAATACTTCAAATTAATAATGACTAAATAATCATCTTATTATCTACCATAATCTTAGAACAAGAAGTTTAACTCCACATAGACATGAAGAAATTACGACAAATCATTCAAAGATAAATATAAAAATAAATAATAATGGAGAAGAAAAGATGAAACCAAAATTCTTCAGCTTCTACGACGACTCCTATTTCTTTCTAGGTCAAAAGTTATGTAAAACCTAATTTTATGGAATATTTATAAGTGTAGAAAAAGCTCCAAATTAAATAATTGAGTCCAAAACAAATTGGGAAACCCAAAACCGAAAGAAAATTGGATCTCCATCCATGCGCATGTTGCTGCCGACTCAACAATTCCTTACTGTCAATAATTAGCTGCCACGTGGTAGTTCAATTTGGAATTGAACTTGAATTGAAACTAACTTTGTCCGGTGCATCCTACATATATAATAATTTATATTATTATATTCAGTTTAATCCATTAAGCTGCCTGCTTGAATTTTCTTCTGTAATCTTTTCTTTTTAATTCGTTTGAGCTCTAAATTTCTTCATATTTACGCTAAATTAATCCTACAAACAAAATACAATTATTATATTCAGTTTAATCGATTAAGCTGTCTGCTTGAATTTTCTTCTGTAATATTTCCTTCTTAATTCGTTTGAGCTCCAAATCTCTTCATATTCGCGCCAAATTAATCCTACAAATAAAATACACTATTTAGCATAATTCATAAAATTTATGCTCAAAAAAATAAATAAAAGTATTAAATATGAGATAAATAATGACTAAAAATATATATTTTTGGTCCAATATCACTATTCGAAATGAGGATTTTACTACAATATTGGTGGATAAAGTTGCATTGAGTTTATCCTTCTTGGTTGACTCTTGAGTTGCACAATTTTCAACAAGTATCATGAACCCACCATATGTTTGATAAAATTACATGACAAGAATTCTCAAGTTGTTGATGAACTATTACATGATTTACAAGTCAAGTGATTTCATGATGATTAAGGGCTTTAAGCATGTATTGAATTCATGAAAAGTATCTACAATTTTACGGGTATCAAGTTGAGCCATATTTCAAGATTTTAACCTTTTGTGTGCCATTCATGTCAAGGACAAAAATCATGGATGATTATTATTTACTCTCATCAAGTTAGGCTCACTAGTAGAGGTCAAACATTTTAATGAGCTGCTCATGTCATGTTATTATTTATCTTGCAAGTTAGTCATGTTATTATTAAAGTGTGATTATTTCAAGTATTCCATGGGACTAGACTTAACACCGATTGAGGCTTAAGATGGGGGCTCGACTCAAGGGGTCCTTATATAAAGTCTTTAGTCTCTAAACTATGTTCCACCATAGGATTATGTATTTTACCCTTGTTGTACTAATGGATCCATCTAGTTCATATTATCATGTTTGGTTTGCCTTGGCAAGTAGACCACACTTCGCCTGAGGGTGTCATGCCTGACCACCTGTACCGAGGGGTGTCATGCCTTGGATTCCAAGTTGTAGCTACTTGGTCTATGTCGGTTAAGGTCTCCTCCCACATATGTATATTATCATATGCAATTCGAATGTTTTACTCGAAAGTTTTATTATAACCATTGATCATACATGGCATGTTGAGATTATATCCATTGTCTATATCTTATTTATTATGGATATATTAGGTCATGTCTTTGTTGCATTGCACCCCGCATACTTAGTACATTCAAATGTACTAACGCATACTCTATGCCGACATGATATCACCATGTAAGAACCGGAGCTCTTTTTGATCATCCTGCTCCACATAGCTAGTTCGGTTCTTTGAAAAAAACTTTAATGAGTCCTTAATTCCTATGACAATATCTATTTTTATTCATGTTATGTTGAGACTTGTTCCTTATATTGGATACTTATTATTATGAGGGTAAGCCCTGGAAGTGTCTTGACCCCCGCTCCATTCTAAAGCAGAGGTGTTGTTGGATACTTAGTTTGTATATGCTTTTGAGCTTGACTCTTTTTATGTTTCTATATTTATGAAAGACTTTCCTTAGTCCCATTTCTCTTTTTATACTTGGCTCGTGTTGATGTTTATTTTCATTTCCGCAACCAAGGATGTGTACAAGATATGCTAAGAGGCTTGTTTGGGTTGTCTTCGGACTTCCCATTTCCCGTGTCACATCTAGGCCCAAGGCGTGGGTCGTGACAAGCCTGGTATCAGAGCACTAGGTTGTTGATGGTCCTCAGAAGTTCAACACACTACGTCGATTAGAGTCTTATCCATGGTTGTGAAGTGTGCCACAACTATGAATGGAAGGCTATGAGGTGTTTCAGGAAATGTTTCACCTCTTCATGATCTATATCATGCTTTAAATGTAAAGATATGGCTTATTCCCCTTAATGAATGCTCTTTGCTCTTCTAGATCATGCTGTTACCAAGAGGAAGACTAATGAGAGCCTGTACACCCAAGGAGCAATTGGCCTCTCCCGCTCCTGAAGCTACTCAAGATGGAGGGGTAACCCATGATAAGTTCTGGAATACCATCACAATGTTGGCCTATGCTATGACCAATCAAATGAACCAAGGGGCCCAAGCTTTTCATGCTCCTACTTCAGCTTCACGGGTGAGGGATTTTACAAGAATGAACCCTCCGGAGTTTCATGGGTCCAAGGTGGAGGAATATCCCCAAGCGTTCATCAATGAGGTGTATAAGGTGCTATCTGTCATGGAGGTAAATTCGGAGTAGAAGACGGATTTGGCGGCCTACCAACTCAAAGGTATGGCCCAAATTTGGTTTGGTCAATTAAAATTGGAGAGGAGAAATAATGATATTATTCCTTGGGAGGAGTTCAAAGCGCCTTCCTCAGCTGGTTCTTCCCCATTGAGTTGAGAGAGGCTAAAATGATGAAGTTCATAAATCTTAAGCAAGATCCACGAGTATGAGGGAGTATGCCCTCAAGTTCAACAAGCTCTCAGAGTATGCTCCTCATTTGGTTGCCGACTCTAGATCAAGGATGAACAAGTTTGTGTCAGGGGCACTACTAAAAACAGGACAAAAAATGATAAAAAAACAAAACGACGGACTACGTCGCAAAAATAAGCGACGCAATCCGTCACTTTCTTATTTTTAATTTTTTTAAAAATATTTTAATTACGAAAAGCGACGGACAACAACTATATGTCTGTCGCATATTTTCGTAGTTGTTTTCGGCAAATATTATTTATTTATTTTT
>JAABOM020060466.1:0-11851 GCA_011800125.2 Solanum clarkiae
TGTGGTACGCCTCACCCTCATATGCAATAAAATGTTATGTATTATCTCATGCTCACATGTAGGGGTTATGACCTATGCTACCTTCTACCCTTATGTGCTATTCACTATCTCATGTTTACATGTAAGGGTTACGAACCATGCTATCTTTTACCCTCATGTACGACCCATCACCTACTAGAAGGGGTTATGACCTATGTTATATCCCATATCCTCTAGTACAAGGTATTTGGATAATCTAAGCATGTCACCTTATTATGTTAAACAAGCTATGTAAGTATGGTTACTTTCAAGCATGTTTTACTTCAAACATCATACATGCATGCCATATTGCTATATGCTCCATTATTACCTAATTATGCATTTCGATTATGTTCCTATCTCTTGTTGCATTGCACCTACATACTTAGTACATCCAAAAGTATTAATGCATACTCTATGCCTATATGATATCACCATGTAAGAACCAGAGCCCCTATTGATTCTCCTCCTCGTGGCTAGACGGATCGTTCAAGATAGCTTTTGGTGAGTCCTCATGTCTGGGGACAATATCTATCTTCTCTCATGCTTATATTTAGATTATGTTATGTATATTTGGATTACCTATTGCCAATACTATGAGGGTGATCCCGATGGCTTGTCTTGGCCCCCGCTAAGTTCTATGTTTAGAGGTGTTATTGGACAAGTATGTAATAATGCTATAAGAGTGACTGTCTTGACTCTCTTGATGTCTTTTATGAAATGAAGGTTTCCCCTTAGCCCTATGCCCTTACTTCTACTCTTTTATTATTCTTTAATTGCTTCTGTGACCAAGGATGTGTAATGATTTGCTAAGAGGCTTGCTTGGGGTTCCACTGGGGTCCCCATATGCTGTGCCACATCTAGGCCCTAGCTGGGGTCATGAAAAACTTGGTATCAGAGTACTAGGTTGTTAGATCCTCAGAGCCCAACACACCGCGTCGATTAGAGTCTTCTTTATAGTTGTCTTGTGCACCACAACTATGAGTAGGAAGCTACGAGACATTCTAGGAGATGTTTCCCTTCTTCATATTCTAAGTCGTGCTATAGAGTTGAAGTTTTTCCCCCCTAACAATTGTTCTTTGCCATACTAGTTGACCATGCCTAACATAAGCGGAAGAAGAGATCGCACTCCCGAGGATCAACTGGCTCATGGTGAGCTCTGGATGCTCTCACCTTGCTAGTTCAAGCTATGGCCCATCAAGTTAATCAAGGGGCCCAAGCCCCTCATGCTCCTACCTCGGGATCGAGAGTGAGAGAATTCATGAGGATGAACCCACCGTAGTTCTATGGACCAAAGGTGGATGAGGATCCACAAGAGTTTATTGACGAGATTTATGAGTATTGGCGATCATGGGTGTTAGATCGAAAGATAAGGCGGAGTTGAAGGTTTACCAACGCAAAGAGGTAGCACAAATATGGTTTACTCAATAGAAGGAGGGGAAGGTAAACAATAATGTGGTTCTATGGGAGGAGTTTAAGGCGGCCTTTTTTAATCAGTTCTTGAGCTTGGAGAGGCCAAGATGGTGGAGTTCATAAATTTGAAGCAAGGGTCAATGAGTGTGTGGGAGTATGCCCTCAAGTTCAACCAACTTTCTAGGTATGCTCCTCACTTGGTTGCCGACCCAAGGGCTAGAATGAACAAGTTCGTGGTGGGTGTATCTGATTTGGTGAGTGAAAAATATTGGTCCGCTATGTTGATTAATGATATGGATTTGTCCCGCCTCATGACTTATGTCGAACAACTTGAGGGGAAGAAGCTTAGAAAAAAGAGCAGTGGAGAGTCCAAGAGGGCTCAGTTTGAGGATGACTGGTTCTAACAAGGTACCGAGTTTCAAGGCCAAGTGTCTTCTAGTGCTCCAAACAAGAGGCTTGCTATGGAAGGGATGGATAAACCGAGGTTCCAAGGTGGCAATGATGGGATGGGCCTTCCAAAATTCCCAAAATGTGAAAAGAATCATCATGGCAAATGCTTAAAGAATTCAAGTACGTGTTATGGGTGTGGGAGAGTAGGCCACAAGCTTATTGATTGTCCTTACGTTCGGAACAAGGGCAAGGAGGGTCGTCCTCAAGGGCAAGGCGGTCGTGTGAATCAAGAGGCTCAAGGTGGTTATATTGATCAAGGAGGTGCTCTAAGACGTAATCATTTCTATGCTCTTCCAAGGAGGCAAGGGATGGATGAGGCAGCCGATGTTGCTACCGGTATGTTGAAGTTTCCTTTGACATTGATGTGTATGCATGGGAAGTTTCAGGTGTCTGTATTCCCTTCATTATTCCTTTTGTTGCTAGTGGGCCTCATGTGTGTTCCGGATTGTTATGTGGACTTTTTGGTGTCTATCCCATTAGTGAGTGTATTGTTGCTAGAAAGGTCTATGGACATTGTTCCGTGGTCATGTTGCATTTAGATCTTGACTCGTGATTTTGTTCGATTTAATGTGGTAGATTTTGATGTCATTCTTGGGATGGATTGTTACATGCATATTGTGTCTCTATTGGTTGTAGAACCCGTAGGGTCAAATTCCAATACCCTATTTGAAACGACCTCAAAAAGTTCCCGAAAATGTGCCTCGGAAGTGCTTGGAATTTTAAATTTCATATATCTAAAAATCCATTTGTTATTTGAAAATCTGACTTCATATTCTTATTCATGGGGCAAAATTGAGTGGGAAACTGGTCTAACCCGATTTTAGAGCAACCGTATCAAAATCCAAAAATCACAAATACGCAATTTAGAAGGGTCAAATTTAAAAGAGCATATCTCTTAGTACACAAAGAACTGGATGGCCCATGACCTACCAAATTAAAGCTTTGGTTACACCTCATTCTGAGCTCGGATGAAGAGTTTATGCCTTTTTTGTAGAACTCATTTGTGAAAAAATGAAAATTCTAGTGAGTAATCCCCGTCGCTTCCACGACGCGGAGAAGTGTTATTTTGGTCCTTTTTTTTATTTCGGTCCAAGACTTTCAAGTCTTGAGCCTAAGAGTTCTCATACTTAAAAATACCTATACTTAGCATTATTTCACCCTCATATCATCCTAAACGTTACTCAATACTCACTCAAGCACTTAGACTAATAATTCTCTCAAGATTCAAGTCCCAAAACCCTCATCCGGATTAAAGAATTTCCTTCAAACTTCAAGTCTCCATTAAAGCTTTCTTTAAGAAATTCTCCAAAGCTGAGGTATGTGGGTTTCAACCATTGGGTTCTTTCACCCATGGTGCCTAATCCTCTTTTCTACTTAAATTGCATGACTTAAAGTTGATTTTACATGTGGGTTTTGTATATTATGAAATTTATTGCATAGCGATTTGAGTTCACGAAATTATAGTTGTTTAGCACGTTTTGAGTTCTAAATATTGGATCTAATGTTGGATTTGATGAAGGGTCTTGAAGTATGATGCTTGAGGGTGTTACAAAGTGTTGATTAATGGTTTTGCTTGCATGTTGTTACTCTTAAATTGCATGGTTTTACACTAGCACTACACAGTTGCCAAGTGTTTGACAAAATGTCCGGTTATGATTTCTTGAGGAATTGGAGCTCCAATGCATGTCTTTTGAGTTAAAATACTTCATGATGATTTTAAGATGTGTCTAATTAATGGAAATGTTGATGATGTTGTAAATTAGGTTTGAGCGTTTTCTTAGGGAATTTACCTCTTGTGAGCCTATGATGATGATGTTGATGCAAGGGAAATGTTGATGATGATCTACTCTTATGTTTTAAAGATGGGCTCACCGTTGGAGGTCAGTGATGTTTTAGATCTACTCTTGCCATGTTTTTATGTTTGTTACGAGTTATTAAAGCTATGGTTATCTTATGTATTCTGTGGGATTAGACTTAGCACCGATAGATGGAGGGTTGCTCTCTTTTCTAGAACTATATGCCACCATAGGATGATGTTGTACCCTTGTTATACTATTGGATCTACCTAGTGAACTATCTTTTTAAAACCTTTCTGAAATTGGGTCATATTCCAGTAAGGAGGGTCGCTTCATATGAAATATCTCGTAAGTCAAAGTGGGGTATTAAATCCTTTCCGAAATTAGGTCAGGTTCCCGTAAGGATGGTTACTTCATAAAAAATTAGGTCACCTTCCCGTAAGTTTGAAGTATGGTTTATCTTGGCAACTAGACCATCTCTTTACTGGTGAGGGGTAATCATCGAGATTCCATGTTGTAGATCGCATGTCTCTTCCCACACTTATGTATTATGTTTTATATAATTTTAATGAATTGTAAGAATGTTTTACTTCAAGCATCACTCATACATGTCATATTGTTATTATGCCATAGATTGCCTATGTTTATGCATTTCGATTATGTTGCCTATGCCTTGTTGCATTGCAGCCTACATACTTAGTACATTCAAATGTACTAACACATATTCTATGCCTACATGATATCACCATGTAGGAACCGGAGCTCCTGGTTCTCCTCGTAGCTAGACGGATTGTTCAATCTAGCTTTTGGTGAGTCCTTATGTTCGGGGGAAGTATCTATCCTCTTTCATGCTTATGTTTATACTGTGTCTTGTATATTTTGGAGTAGTTATGACTAGAGGATGACCCTGGTTGCTTGTCTTGGCCCTCGCTAAGTTCTGTGTCTAGAGGTGCTGTTGGACAAGTTATGTATTATGCTTTAGCTTTGACTCATTTATATTATTCAAGTGTTTAACTCTTTCCCTTAGTCACAATTTTCCTCGTTTGTATTTATTATGTTGTTTTATCTTGTTTCTGTGACCAAAGGATGTGTGTATGATATGCCAAGAGGTTCGTTTAGGGTTCCTTCGGGTTCCCCATTCGCTGGTCACGTCTAGGCCCTAGGCTTGGGTCATGATATTAAGAAGGCTTATGCGGCCAAATACTATGCCAAGTTGTATTTCATGAGTTGCTAAGACTACATGGGGTTCCATTTCCTATTATTTTGGATCACGATAATCAATTCACATAGCAGTTTTGGAGGGCTTTCCAAAAAGGTGTCAAAGTAAATCTTAGCACGGCTTTTCACCCACAAACGGATAGTCAAGCCAAAATGATTATTCAAACTCTTGAGAATATTCTAAAGACTTGTGTCTTGGAGTGTAAGGGTAGTTGATATGAGCATCATCCACTTATAGATTTTGCTTATAGCAGCAGCTATTACTCTAGCATTAGAATGGCCCCCTTCGAAGCTTTGTTAGGGAGGCATCGTAGATCCTTGGTTGAGTGATTTGAAGTAAGGGAGATGACTTTGTTCGGTCCAAAGTTGGTTATGGAAGCTTTGGAGAAAGTGAGGATAATAAGGGAGATATTTAAGGCATCCCAAAGCCAGCAAAAGTCTAATGCCAACACTAGAAGAAAAACCCTTGAATTTGAAGTTGTTGATTGGGTGTATTTGAAGGTTTCACCAATGAAGCGTGTGGTTTGTTTTGGAAAGAAGGTAAAATTAAGCTTTAGGTATGTAGGACCTTACAAGATCTTGAGATATGTTGGTAAATTTGCATATGAATTAGAGTTGCCCATGGAGATGAGGAAGTGTATTAGTGACCCTAATTCCATTTTGCCCCTAGATGTGGTGAATGCGAAAGAAAAGTCGACCTATGAGGAAGTCCCGATAGAAATATTGGATAGGCTAGTCAAGCATTTGAGGAACAAATATGTACCCTCCGTCAATGTCCATTGGATAAACAAACAAGTCGAAAGTGCCACTTGGGAAAGCGAAGCCGATATGAAAAAGCGATACCCCTATCTCTCCCATTCTACTCAAGTTTGAGGTGCTATGACTTATTCCAATTATGAACCTCCTTTACTTGCATGTCATTTTTATTTCATCTATGCATGGTTATGTGATTTTGAGGTTGTATTATAAATATTATTTGAAACATGATTTAAAGATTTGCATGGTGCATATGTTGCATTTGGTATATGATGTCTTCACTCCTTTACTTAAACCTTGCCTTAGTAACATTCGGGGATTAATATTCCCAAAGGGAAGATATTGTAAGGCCCCACCTATGAGAAGTAGGAAAAGTGCAAGAAAATAGTCCTAAAAATTTTCTAAGAGTCAGTTATTACGTGACATTCTACAAGCCATAAAAAGTTCCTCGGGCCTTTAATGGTGCTCTTAGTTTAAAAGTCAGACTGGCTGAAAATATAATTTTTGAAGTGGGGTGTAGGACTTATCAGATGGCCCGTAAAAATACTTACGAATCGTAGGTCATATCATTGAATGTGAACCAGATAAAAATTCTTGAAAGTCTGAAATCACAATATTTGAGACCCCTATCTACGGCCCATAAAATGTACCATGGCCCGGTCTCGTGGTTCTATCTGTCACAACCCAAGACTAGGGCCTAGATATGCATGGCGAATTGGGAACCCAAAGGGATCCCAAACAAACCTCTTAGCATAACATCACACATCCTTGGTTGCGGAAGCATAAAAAAGACATATTCAATTAAAATAAGGGAAAAGGGACTAGGGAAACTTGTATAAACATAGAAGTCAAAAGTTAAGAGTCAAGCTTTTACATAGTACATACCTTGTCCAAAATACACCTCTAAAACATAGAAAGAGCGGGGGCCAAGACATGGTAACAGGGCATATACCCTTATAGTCAAATATAACATAAGGTAGTGTCTCAATGCATAGATAGTAGGGAAAAGACATAACCAAAGTCCCGAAATAGAGAACTCACCACAAGCTTCCATCTAACCACATGGAGGAGAAGGAGGATGATCAACTTAGGCATCGGTTCCTATATTGTGATATTATGTAGCCAAGAGTATGGATTAGTACGTTTGAATGTACAAAGTATGTGGGATGCAATACAACTTTAGATAGGTATCACAATCTAAAATATAAGAATAGCAATAGACATAGTATAGCAATATGGAATGTATGATCAATGTATAAGTAAAACATACTAAGTACTGCTGGTATGGAATATCATATATGAAGATAAGACCAAGTTAGCACTCCAAGGTACAAACCCCTCGGTAGGTTAGTGATGATCGCGCCCATCACCCTAGTGAATGAGAAATAAACCCCTCATTTAGATTGGTGATGATCGCATCCATCACCATAGTGAATGTGTAAAAACCCCCATCTGGTTGGTGATGATCACACCCATCACCCTAATGAATGAGAAATAAACCCCTCATTTAGGTTGGCGATGATCGCAACTATCACCCTAGTGAATGAGTATAAACCCCCATATGGTTGGTGATGATCGCACCCATCACCCTAGTGAATGAGTATAAAACTACATTGGGTTGGTGATGATCGCACACATCACCTAAGTAAATGAGTATAAACCCCCATCCAGTTACCCCGTTCATTTCCTCTGTGTTAGGAATGGTCTATGCAACACTTTATATAGGATTCATCATAAGCTCTAATGCAATACCTCATATAGGAATATTCATGTTAATAAGCTCATTTCATCATCATTTAATCACCAAATAATCATCATAACATCATTCATATCATATCTCATGCTTTGGACCTTCAATTCTCAAGAAACCATAACCAGACATTTTATCAAGCACCTTGGGGTGTGTGATGGGGGGTAAAAGAGCATGCAAATTAGAGATGAAATCATGCAGGAAAATTAGTGGTAAAACCTTTAATCAACACCTTACGACACCCCCAAGACATTCATATCAAAACCCTTCATTAAATCCAGCATTAGATCCAAGATTTGAAGCTAAAAACATGCTAAAACCATACTTTTATGTATTAGAATCACTGTGCAGTAAGTTTCTCAATATTCAAGACCCACGTGTAAAATCAACTTTAAATCATGCAATATTAAGTAAAAGAGATTTTAGGTACTATGGCTGAAAGGACCCAATAGCTCAACACCACATACCTTTGCGTTGGAGAAATTCTTGGTGAAGGTTGACAATGGAGACTTGAAGCTTGAAGAGAATCCTTAAATCCGGATAAGGATTTTGGGACTTGGTTTTTTAGAGTAAAATAAGACTAAGTGTTGGAACGGGTTGTAGGAAATGTTTAGGGTAATATAAGAGTAAAATAATTCTAAGTATAAGTGAAAACACATTTGGGAAATTTGGGCCGAACACTTAGAAAAAAATATTGAGATGGATAAAAAATGACAGCGCCCAGATACATATCTCTGTGTCACAGAGGTGATGTGGAAACTCCAATTACACTGCTCTACGTTGCGGAAGCGACGCGAAAAGATCTCCTGAAATTGCACCATGTGCAATTTCATAAATCAAGTTATTCTCTTTAAAATCGAGGTTAGACCCTTGTCACCCAAACTTGGACTCCCCGAACAAGAATATGAAGTTGTATTTTCAAAAAACGCAATGGATTTTTAGATATAAAGAAATCAAAATTTTGGGCATTCTGAGGCACGTTTTTTGGCACTTTTTGGGGTCGTTTCAATATCTCCCCCTTGGGAACATTCGTCCCTGAATGTAGAAGAGATGTACAAGATAGGAGTGATCGTGAACAAATCAGTCCCAACAAGAATGCAACATAACACGTAAAATGCCATTTTCAAATTTTCAACATAAGTGTAAAATCACCATAAGTTTACCAACTTAAACATGATTGCACATGAATGAATTAGGCGCTGAAATGTAAGACTTGAAGTCACATATGGAACTTAGGAGTAGTACCTTAGGATCGAGTGGAGAGGAAGATATAAGGGTACCACTTTTGCATGTCTGCTTCAGTCTCACAAGTAGCACTTTTGACTTGTTAGTTCTTCCAAAGGACCTTAACGGATGGAACCTCCTTGTTTTTCAATCTCTTTACTTCCCTATCTAAGATCTGAACTGACACCTCCTCATAAGTTAAGTCATCCTCAACAACACCCAAAACATTAAGAGACACAATGGCATTAGGATCACCAACACATTTTCTCAACATAGAGACATAAAATACCGATGTACCAAATTCATTTCACTAGGCAACTTTAACACATAAGCAACCTTGCCAACCCTCTTTATCACCTCATAAGGACCAACACACCTTGGAATCAACTTCCCTTTTTTGCCAATCCAGACTACACCTTTCATTGGAGAAACCTTTAGATAGATCCAATCACCAGACATTTTGGTGGAGTCGGGGTGGATAGAATAAGAGGAATTATAGGATTCATCAAGAATTCTCTTCGTCAAACCATCAACACATGGCATGCACAACCTAACTTTGTGTCTAAGGGCCTCATCTCCCCCTTGGAAGAAAAACTCTATCTTGCCCTCTCTCACCAAGGCCTTCAACTAAGCAAGGAGGAGTTTATATCTTGTTTAGCTATCACCTCGTCAATCAAGAAAGATTTAGAACCATAAAAAACAAGAACACCATCATCCACATCCTTCAAACTCACCCCCGATCTAGCTAACCTATGTACCTCCCTATCCATCTCCCTATCACCACCATCCACATGAGCTTAGCTACCTATTAACACCCGACTCAAAGCATCCGCCACAACATTAGCCTTACCTGGATAATAATGCACACTCATGTCATAGTCCTTAAGGAGTTCTAACTACCTTCTTTGCCTCAAGTTAAGATCTTTTTGATTGAAAACATATTGAAGGCTCTTATGGTCGGTGGAGACATCATTATGCACCCCATATAAATAATGTCGCCAAATCTTTAATTCAAACACCATGGCGGCTAATTCAAGATCATGGTTAGGGTAGTTCTTTTCATGCACCTTGAGTTGCCTAGAAGCATAGGCTAAGACCTTACCATTTTGCATTAGTACACTACCCAAACCAAATCTAGATGCATCACAACACACAACAAAACCCTCAAGCCCATCCGATAGAGACAATATTGGAGCAGATACAAGTGTATCTTTCAATGTTTGGAAGTTTTTCTCACATTCTTCAATCCACACAAATTTCAACATCTTTTGAGTCAATTTTGTCATAGGAGAAGCAATATAGAAGAACCCATTCATAAACTTTCTATAGTAACTCGCAAGGCCCAAGAAACCCCTAATATCTAACGGGGTCAACGGTCTAGGACAATTCCTAATCATATCGGTCTTCTTAGGATCCACTTTTATGCCATCCCCCGACACCACATGACCCAAGAATGCAACCTCCTTCAACCAAAATTCACATTTACCATATTTAGCATACAATCTCCCCTCCCTTAACCTTTGCAATACAACCCTCAAATGATCCATATGCTCTTCTCTACTATGAGAATAGATCAAAATATCAATGAAGACCACCATAGAGGACTCAAGGTAGGGCTTGAAGACTCTATTCGTTAGCTCCATGAAAATGGCCAATGCATTTGTCAAGCCAAAGGATGTCAGCACAAATTCATAATGCCCATATCTAGTCTGGAAGGCCGTCTTTGGAATATCACACACCCTCACCCTCACTTGATGGTATCCGGACCGAAGATCAATCTTAGAGAAAAAGCTAGCTCCTTGCTAATGGTCAAACAAGTCATCAATCATTGGAAGAGGAAATCTATTCTCTATAGTGACCCTATTGAGTTGCCAGTAGTCAATGCACATTCTAAGTGACCCATCCTTCTTCTTTACAAACAACACCAGGGCACCCCAAAGGTATTGGCTGGGTCTAATAAACCCCTTCTCCAACAAATGCTTCAATTGCTCCTTTAACTCCTTCAACTTCGCTGGGCCTACCAGTAAGAGGGAATGGAGATAGGTTGGGTGTCTGGAAGGAGATCTATACCAAAATCTATCTCCCTTTCGGGAGGGACACTGGGAAGGTCATTTGGAAAGACATCAAGAAACTCATTCACAACTGGAACCAACTCAATGGAAAGGACTTTGGACTTCACGTCTCTAACTCTCACAAAATGATACAAACACCCCTAGGAAATCAACATATACGCTTCAATCATGAGATGAACCTACCCCTCACTACCATATCATGAGTTTCCCTCTTAAGGACGGGTTCATTAGAAAATTGAAACTTGACCCTATGAGTTCTAGAATCAATAGAAACATAGTATGCATGCAACCAATCCAACTAAAGAATATCATCAAAATCAACCATGTCAAATTCAACATCACATGTACAATTTTATGCAATATGCAAACTAGACAATTCCTATACACCCTCCTAGCAACAATGGATGCACCAATAGGAGTATACACATCATATGACTCATGCAACAACTCCGACTAAACATGGAACCTTTTAGTAACAAAGGGGGTAACAAAAGAAAAGGGGCACCCGAATTAATCAAAGCATATACATCAAGATCAAAAAATTTCAACATACTGGTTACAACATCGGGTGTCTCACCAACCCCCTGCCTCCTATGTAGAGCATAAAAGTGATTGTGCCTTAATGCACCATCTTGAGGACCACGTCTATCCAATGGGACCACATTTGCACCCTGAACCTTGCCACAATTTCTTGGACAGTCAACCCTCTTGTGACCAAACTCCCCACAATCAAAACATGCATTGCTACCCTTTAGACATGGGCCCTAGGACACGCATCAATTGGAGCTACACTACCAACATTACCTTGAGTGCTAGGGAAGTCATTGACAAACCCCCTGTTAGTAGCATAAGAAGGCCTCGGGCCTTTAAATCTACCAGCCCTTTGGAACTTACCCTCAAGGCGGGCTCTCTTAGTCTCATGGTCCCTCCTCTTTCTCAACTTTTCATCTTCCATTTGCTCGGCGTATATCATCAACTGAAACAAGTCCATTGTCACGCCCCAAAGTCCCGTAGGGCGGACCGGCACCCGTTGCCGATAAGGCTCGGGAGAACCAATCTGTTAGTATACCCTTACTATACGTTTCTACCTTTAGAATGCCTTAAAATAAATAAACAAATGATAATAAGCTAAGGGAAATGCATATGACGAGGCC
>JAABOM020060467.1:0-11849 GCA_011800125.2 Solanum clarkiae
TTCATCAAATTCAACATTAGATCCAAGATTTAGAGCTCAAAACATGCTAAACAACCATACTTTCATGAACTCAAAGTATATATATGGTTATGTATTGTATGCTGGATTGCTGTCTGCAGGTGTTTAGTCAGTAAAACAGAGGAAACTCTACCAAAAGTTTTGTAGATTTCTTGGCTAGTAGGGTTAGATATTAGAATTTAGGTTTGTCTGGGTGCCCAATCCGCACTAACTTCGACCCCTGGGTTGGGTCGTGGCACAAGGTTAACGATGATCCTCACAACATCATAGATAAGATGTGAAAGGTCCTGAAATGTATGTATACTACTGAGGTTGTAGGAGTTGAGCTTATTTTTTATAAGCTCAATAATGTTGCCAATGTATAGTACAACAAGTGGGAGAAGATTCATGGTGATGATGCCGAGCCTGCTGTGTGGGATGAGTTAGAGGAGGCACTCTTGGACCATTTTTTCCCTACAGAGTTGAGGGAGGAAAAAGTCGAGGAGTTTGTGAACCTGAAGCAAAAGGGTTTGACTATGAAAACATACAACTTCAGGTTCATTTAACTAGCTAGATATGTTCTAAAGATGGTCTCGGATGTGACGTCTAAGATAAGGATATTCGTCTCTAGGTTGGGCAAGTATTTGAAGAAGGAATCCAAGGCAACATTCTGATTTTTAATATGGATATTTCTAGACTTTTGGTGTATGCTCAACATGTAGAGGAGGATAAGAAGAAAGATAGAAATGAGCACTTGAGAAAAATGTCTAGGTCAATAGGACATAAGTTTAATCAATAAAGCAAGGTAATGGTAATAGGTCCTTCTTTCAAAGAGGTCTTTGGGCTATACACCATTATCAACAGGTGCACCAATGCGCAATAACAGGTATGATCAAAAGTCACAAAGTCATCAAAATTTTAAAGATCAGGTTTCTCTGTTCCAAGAGAGTATGGCCCAATGGTCTAAAGGGTACTTCTTTGTGGTATGTATGGTAAACTGCATAGTGTTGTGAGGGCACCAATGATTGCTACAAGTGTGGTTAGATAATCCACTGCCAGATAGAATGCCCAATAAGAAGACATGGTGATAGGGCAATAACACCTAATCTTCTTTTACAAACCACCAAGTGGCGTTGTTTAATGAGGTGCTACTTTAATCAGAGGTTCAAATCATCTGTATGCTATAGATAATCATTAGGATCAGGTGAACTTGCCATATGTTATCACTATTTTGAGTCTTTTCTTTGATATCTATGATTTACTTGATCTAGGTGTAACTCTATCTCTTTTTTTTTTTTTTACCTTATATGTGGCTATTAAATTTGGGATCCTTCTAAAATGTCTTTTTAAGCCTTTTAGAGTTTCTACTCGTATTGTATCATGATCCAATCTAGACCCTAGGTGTGACACGATGATTAGGAACCCCATGGGAATCCTAACCAAGACTTCTTAGCATAACATAAGCATTCATATGTAATAAAATAAATAATCATAATACAAAAGATCATAAAATAGGTCTAAGCATAATATCATAAAGGAATAAATAAATAACAAATACGTATCAAATATGCCTCTAATATATTTAGATCGGTGGGGGCTAAGACACGTCCTTAGCTCACCCTCAAGGAAAGTGGAACAAGAAATAGTCTTAAGTCTTCGACACAAACTAAAACAATGGAAATAGAAATAATAAGGCTTGTTCTTAGAGCATGAGGAGTCACCGATAATCTTTGAGAGTATTACCTACTAGCTATGGAAGTGAGGAGTAGAATTATCATCCATTTCTATACTGTGAAATAATGCAAGCAAAAAAAGTATGCATTAGTACATCTGAAAGTACTAATTCTATAGGCAATGCAAGTAAATCATATAATGCAAATGACCAAGTAAAACATTATATAATGAAAGGTACTTAAAAGCTCAAGTAAATACGTTGTTGCTTATTGCACACGTAAAGCATAATGATAGTCATGTAATGCATCAAAACGAGTCATACATATGTGGAATAGAACCAGAACAGATAATAAGGCTATGGGAGCTATAATATGGAAACCCAATGTCTACTTAGACATCGGAGAAAAGAGAGCCTGCTTGCTAAGGTAGAACTCCATCCCACTAAGTGGGCATCCACTAGCTAAATCATATTACCAAATAACCCTATGATGGCAATGTGGTTATGAGACTAGAAACTTCTAATAAAGACTCTTTAGGTGAAGTACCACCTCAAGCCTCATCACGAAATACATATACATATCATGATCATACTTATCATAAGTTCATAAAACTTGTAACAATTCATAATTCATAATCTTCATAGGTTTGTCATATAGGAATGAAAATTTAAATGATCAACCAATTCAAATCATAAAAAAACTCATACTCATAGAGTAACTCATCTTCATATGATTAGGTAATATGGGTGTAGGCCTTTCATCATTACCAATCATATCTCAATTAAGAGTGTCATTGGGATCTTAAGTCACCTTTGATGTTGTAACATCTCGTAAAATTATCGAAACAACCCTAAAGCATAATCGTGCGCATAACTCGTATTTCAAAGCTCCAATAAGAAATTCAAGTCCAGATTTGCGGTCAACGCAAAAAATCTAGTGAAAAAATGGTCTCGATCCAATGTAAGAGCAATCGGATTGAAAAAATAATTTTCACTAATTTCAACCGAAATAATTGCTCCGCAGCCCTGGCGTGACGCGGAGGAGGCATGGAGTAGGTCTTTGCCTTTTTTTAATTTTTTCGACAGGGATTGAAAGTTACAAAAATTTGTGAAAAGCATTGGTCTGCATCCCGGGCGCATCGCAGACCAGTTTATGAATCTTTAATTTTTTTTTTAATTTTGGAAAGGGTATATTGGGTATTCCCAATCTATTTCTAAGTCCCAAAACGTGATTTTAAGTCTTACATTCATACGAAGGGTTTCAAAACCCCTTTATTTCTTAAGGCTAAACATAGATTCTGAGAGAACGAGAAGAGATATCTTGAGGGTTTCAAGTTCGAGTTCAAATTTACTTTAAGAGATTTGGTAATCCCTCATTCCAGATATGTAAAGGCTACCCAAAACATGGGATTGTTCTCTCATGCGCCCCCATGATTGAATTAGGATGATAGTTGATAGGTTGATAGGTTTATGTTATGATTTCTTGAATGTTGTCGTGAAAACTACTATTATTTTACATGTATTTTCATATGTAGATGACCATCATAACTTTATTTAGTTGTTCAACTGATTTATTGAGCAATTGTGTAAACTATCATGTATAATTGTTAAAGAATCCATGAATGAGCTAGGGGTCAATGTCTAGAGCCCGGGTAACGTATGTATGCATGATTGATATGGTTTGGGTCTTAATTTAAGTGAATACTGATGATAATGTTGCTGAAATTGATGGAATGTGAGTCTTTTAGTGTCTTTAAGAGGTCACATTTGAGTTTTAAAGAATGGTCATAATATTCCCGAGTTGAGAGATGATGAGATGAGATGATGCCCTTGTCCAAAAGAGACTAAATGATAAGAAAACTTTGATATTGATGTTGATGAGCATGTTGAGTCTTAGAAGGAGTATTGAGCACCGAAAATGAGTAAGAGTGAGTCCCATTCGCACTCATTAACTAAGTGTCCAACGTAGAAAAGGATTGGACTGTGAGAAACGGATGTTTCCTTAATCCCAAAGGAGGACTTGATGTTATTATAAACCCCCTGATGTATGCCCTTTCACCCCGGCAAGGTATTACGCATATGCCACAATGACGTTGTTTGGTTGTACCATCACTGGCTCATAGGTGATGGGATGTAGGTCCGAGAAACTCCTAGATAGGTCCTCTAATGATAGTACTCTAATGTTGATGTGGTAGTATAAGTCTTCATTGATGGTGATGTGATAGAGTTTTATTCCTTATCTTGAGTTGAAGTTGAATGATTGATGAGCTGATGTCATTTCATATTGTATAGCCCATACTGTTTACTTTAGCCCATTTTACATACAATACATTCCACATACTAATGCCCCTTTGGCGCAGCATCATTTTATGATGCAGATTCAGCAGACAGAGGACTTCAGCAACCTAATTGTTGAGGTTCAGAGCTTCTTGATTTCAGATCGTAGTGAGTCCTCCCCTGCATTCGGGGGATGGTTATTTCTCTAGCTTTATTGAGTCATTTTTTTATATTGTGGTAGCCATGACTTGTCGTGGTAGCCATGGCTTGTCATAGTACCTTCTTAGATAGTAGTTATAGAGGCTTCATAGATGTAGACGGATGACGTTTGATGTTGGGGTTCCTTTTCCCCTATTGTTCTACTTTCAAACTAAGTTTGTTTCCTTAATCTTGTTTTATATGATGGATGTTGATGATGAGTCTGATAACCCACTAATATTTAGAATATTCTTTAATATCTTTCACAAATGAATTGATTGAACGAATGCGATGAGACTAGGTGGTTCGCTTGGGGGCTAGCAATAGTCTCCGAGTGTCAGTTACGCCTAGGGTACCCTCCTAGGGCATGACAGAGGTCTTAGGTCATCCCTAAGGTTTTAAGTCACCCTTTTCATAAATATACTTGAACATTTTTCTTTTGAACTCATAACTTGAGATGAAAATTAAAGCATAAGTATGGGTTTATAATCAATAAGCTTGATATCATAAAATTAAGTGATCATAAAATTAAGTTAAACTCATGTATGATCATGTGAAATAGGAACAGTTGAATCAAAAGTGGGAGAAACCATACATAATGTCATGACCCTAAATAACATGTAGAAGAATTAGCTCTTAGATCATGTAATTTATGCAATTTTCAATAATTCATGTATAATTGAAAACATAACCTTAATATAAATTATGATATATACAATTAGAATCTAAATCATAAAAATCTCAAAATACATACTTGAGTTTTGATGAAAAAGAAAAGAATTGTTTGGGCTCAATGGGTGAAGTGACCCATGAATGAATGCCTACACGCCTTAAACAAAATCAATGGAAGAAATATTGAATTGAGAAATGACGCTTGGATCCCTAGCTTGAATCCTTCAATAATTTTGGAGGGGATGAACTTGAGAGAGCTACTCAAAGGATTTGGCAGAATGATTTAGAATAGGGTTTATTTGGGTAGTATAGGGACGATTATGGGTAGATATAGGGCTTAGAAATCTAGTTTAGGGTTTGAGAAAAGTTCAAAAATGTCTTTAATGAAAATCTGTCGGACAAGGTCCATGAGACCCATCTACAATCCATGTTTTACGAGCCCGTCCCGTTGGTCTGTAGAAGCACTTCTATAACCATGAAAATGGACTAAAACCCAAGACTCACTTCTATAGCTTGTAATTCCATGTAAGGGTCGTAAAATACCCCTTGTGAAACTTGTGCGCCAAAATCTTTGCTATTAGGAATTGCACTTCAATATACAAACCTAACTTACAGTCTGTACAAACAACTATGACTCATGAAGAGTCCTCATAGTCCCTTCCACCTCCTCGTGATTAGTACATTGGTTTGAATATTGTTATTGGTGAGTCCTCCATTCCGGGGATAACAACCACTTTCTTTCATTCTTATGTTAAGACTTGTTTACTTTTGGACATTTACTTTTGAGGGTGGGACGAGATATCATGCCTCCGGAGGGTACCCTTGGTGTGACCGGCACTCAAAGACTATTGCTAGCCCCCAAGTGAACCACTCAGCCTCATTACATTTGTTCAATCACATTCTAAAAGCGGAAGACATCAATGAATAAGAAATACTTAATGGAAAGCAATGACATAATCAAGGCCAAAGGTTAAACAGTCTATCTATCAACTACGTAAGACTAGTGTGAAAGAAACTAGCCAAAAGTAACATCCAATCATAACTCGACAGTCTAGTCTATGAAGCCTCTAAACATTAGTCTAACTGGTGCCAATGGCAATCCATTGCTACCTCAAAAATAGAATGAAATAAATCTAAACTCAAAGCTAGAATAGAAACATAATGTCCTCCAAAAGTAGGGGAAGGCTCACTAATTGGCTGAAAGCAATTAAGTCCTCAGTGGGGCACCTATTGATGGCCACTAGTACCTATCTCTGCATCATGAAAATATGCAGGCTCAAATGGACGTCAGTACGTGGAATGTATAAGTATGTAAAATGGCAGAAAGAAACATGTAAAGTAAGAATAATATCACCTCAAATAACTCAACTCAAGAAATAGGAAACTCAATCATCATGTTAAGATTCTAAAGTAAGAATGTAATTTAGATAATGAATACTCATCTATAATCTACATCCCATCTACTCAGAGTACTATCAAGGCCTATTTAGGAGTTTCTCTAACTGACAGTCATTACCTATGAGGCGGTGATAATACAAAGAAGTGATTTCATTATCACTTATATCCAATACCCTACCGGGGGTACAGGACATCGCATCAGTGGATCCAAAATCAGTAATATCAAGTCTTCATTTTGGAACAATAGGAAACATTTGTTTTTACTGAGTTCGAGTTGGACTTACTCCACTCGATTTGGTGCTCAATACTCTTTCCAAGGCTCAATATGCTCATAAGACATCAACCCTATCGTTGACTCATTCATCTAGTCTCATTGGACATTTATCAACTCAACTCATCACATCAACCATCAACCCTTTTGGTTACATCATTTTTAAGTTCAATTCTTGACTCATGAGGACCCAATCATGCATTCGTTCTAACTCATAGCATTTAGGAGAAAAAAATATAGAATTAAAGCATTTAGGGATTTCATAGACTTCTTTGGCTCAAATTATGCTCATGCATGCTCATGTAAGTAAAATATGTAGAATAATAAGAAATCATGCTAAGGTTCACGTAGTATGGCAAAATCATCTATTTCAAGTATTTAATTCATAAAATGGTAATTCATGAAAAATTATATTGATATGCATTAGAATTTAAGAAAAACCTTCAAAAAACATCCATGGGAAACTTAATTTACTCAGATCACCATAAATTCGGGTTATGGGGTACATGGGAGAACATAATCCATGTTTTGGTTAGTTTTACATACCTGGAAGTTTTGAACCTTGAAGTATCTTGGAACAATTCTCAAGTTTGTCTTCAAACCCTAGCTCTTTTCTCTCTTGAAACCTTGTTTCTATGTTTTGAGAGAGTGATTTAGCATAAAAGTGTTAAACTGACATGTTTAGGGCTTTATCTAGGTGTAAAAACGTCATTCCTCAGCTTTGAAAGGGCGGACAAAGACCAAAATAATCTTTCTTAAAAAGTTGTTAAAAGTCATCTACGGGCCCATTTACGGTTCATAGAAAGTTCTACGGCCCGTAGGGACCCTTCCATAAAGTTTTGGCCAAATTCACCTTTACGAGCCCATTCTACGACTCGTAAAAGGTTCTATGACCCTAGATGGGTTCGTAAAGTCTGAGACCAAAAATTGAAGTTTCAAAAACTTTTCCCCGAATTAGCAGAGGTGTCGTACTTCAATTTATGGCTCGTAAAGGGGTTTCGTAATTCCACTCCGCTCAGATAATCTTCAATAAAATGACCATAGCTTTTGACTCCTAACTCTAAATCAGGTGAAACCAATTACGTTGGAAAGCTAATTCAAAGGGCTTTCATTTGATAGCTTATGAGACATATAATTCTCTATGTGCGAAGAGTTATGATCATTTAAAGTTAACCCTTGTATAATCCAATACTAGAAGCTCAATTTATAGGGAAGTTTTGAACCCGACTAAGCACTAGAAATCTCTTATGACCTTAATACACTTCCCACATATAAGAATGAGACTTGAAACATAGGTGCATGTGAGGATAAAATTATGGGGTGTCACACGGGAGATGTCTTGGCCCCCTTTCCGCTCATGCTTAGAGATGTTGTTGGATAATGTGAAGTGCTTGGCTTTTGAGATACTTATGTATTTATGAACACTTTCTTTAGTCCATATCCCTTGTATGTATTTGTTAAATGTTGATGGCATGTGCCAAAAATTCATAGGCCCCTACTTCCCTATAGCGTGAGTCATACTTACCCTTCCCTAAGTCTTTGCTAGTGATTTGACAGTGGAGATTCCTTTTCCCTTTCTATCCCCGTAGCTTTAGTCAAAAACCCCGTTTCCCCTTGGTTTTGAATTTTTTGATGTTTGATTTATGCTTCAGCAATCAAGGATATGCCTATTTATACTTAGAGGCTTGTTTGTGGTTCCTTCGATTCCCTATTCTCTGTGTTGCACCTAGGCTCTACGCTTGGATCGTGGCACAATTGGAACTTCACAACTACAATCTACAAATAAATCAACCTAACCTAATAAATCATAATTCACTTAGCACGTTGTTCAATATTAAATCACTAATAGAAGACATCATCACCACCAAGTTCACCGTTCAATAAGGTTATCAAAGGGGTATTCATAATCCATAAAAGATAGATGATGTGCAAAATGATACAACAAAATATCATGCATGTCTATCCTACAATACACATCAGTTTAGACTCAAACCAAAACTCATGGAGGACTCACAAGTCCATGTACCTATTGAAAAAGACATCAACCATCAATAAATTCACCTAAAAAATCTTGGCATTAATAGCAACAAAAAAAACTTCAGCATGAAACATTCATCGAAAAAAACTTCAGCACCTCGGCATCACAATATTTTAGAATCAATGCAATAAGCATGTTCACACAATAATAAGGATATGATAATGTCTATAACAACATATTTTTATCAAAATAAGTACGACATATTTTCAGTAAATGAGTAGTTATTATTAATCAAATCATCCACAACATAACACACATCAATAAATGTCATCAAATTACCTTTTTATTACTTCATTTTATCTTGTTAGAGTAATTAACTGAATAATTCACCTCATGTATAATTCTTCATTATCCCAAATGCACATAATAAGACAATAAAAGGTTCTGCATATTCAACTAAGATTTAGAAATTAACTTACCTCGATTTAATCACACAACTATTTGTAACTTGAGCCTTTTTCTTTCGTTGGACCTTCAAATCAATATAATCTATTCAAATATGAGATTACAATAAGTATACAAGAACAATAACATCGAAAATATTAATTTGAAGACCAGATCCAAAATAATCCAAAATTTTATTCTTGAGAAAGTAAGGATGAATTTGAAAATTATACATAAATATGTTACCCAAAGCATTTAGAAGTCAACAATGAAAATTATTTTAAAAATGGAGATGAAATCAGTCCATAATCATTAATTTATCAAAAACTTATGTAGTTAAGAAAATCCATAAACTTTTAAGTTCAAAACCAATAGTTAAAGATTAAAATCACGAAATAATTAGTAAAAAAATGAAGATTCTATATTTTTAATTTAAAATCACTTATCCTATGATTCAATTTTAAAACTTCTCTTTAAAATCATGTCACTGAGCTCCCAAAGATCCAAAAATGATGAAATAGAGAAGAAATTTTGATTTATTAGAAAAATAACAAAATCTTCCAGCCAATTACTCTCGGCAATCGCAATGGAGGCTCTATGAACATAGAGGTCAAACTACTTGGCCCTTCATGATCGTGAAGAGGCTCCATGAATATGAAGGCCTGATCACTCTACTCTCTGCAGAATGATAGAATTCCCTCAAATGCGAAACAGAGGAGAAATGAAAAATATCAACAAAAGTACACAATGCATACAAATACCCTAATGGACCCTCAAAAATAGTTTGGAACTCTCCACAAAAATAATATATTAGAACCCGTAATTTAACTTAAACCCTGAAAGTCCTTAATTGGATCGATTTAATAAAGTTTGGGACCAAGTGTGGAATTTTCTTCAAGTTTTGTCCTTAAGATTAAATCTTGGTGGGGTCATATATGCATGTTAAGCTTTAATTGGTCCAAATGGGTGTAAGTTGTGGTATACATGTATATATATTTATCTTGTGTACAAGATGATCAAGTCTCATATTTAGCCAAAATTTTGAAGAGCAAGAAAGACCACAAAACAGTAGCCTCGGGTTACTGTAGCATTTTCAAAAAATTCCATTTTTTTGTGTTTTCGATTATTTGATGCTTCAAGCTTGGTATATTGAATCCCCTAAGTAGCATGGAGGCATTGGTTGGTCGAGAAAATGCGTGATTTAGCGGTTACAAAAAAATTGAGTCTTGAAAAGAGTTTAATGGTATGTTAATTTTTAGCTTTATTTATGTTAATTAATGGTTGGGAATATGTTAGAAATGTGTTAACATGAAGGAAAAACATGAAAACCGGATTGTTTGAGAGTTGGATCATGAATTTGAAAATTAGGATTGAAATGGGAATGGAATGGAATATGAAAATATATTGAGTTATAATTGTGTGTTTGTGTTTAGTTGATATGAAAATAATACTTATGATGTAAAAGAAGAGTAGAATAATTTTTGTGAATGTGCATATGTAAATTAGTCGGAATTGGAGCCCCGTAGATAGGGTTATGTTGCGTTTTAGCGTCGGGAGTTTGTGTCGGGCGTTGGGGTGATGCAATATGATTTGTGGAGTATGTGGGAGGGATTGAATGTGGTAAAGCTGCATTAAAATGAGGGCTGCCTTGTTTTGGCCGTTTATGTTAAAATTGCGTTTTGTGAGATTTTTGATATTTATGGCATTGAAGATGTTATCTAGAGATTGTAGGTTTTTGTTGTTGTGTTGTTTGATTGTTTGAGCCGAGATACATTCTCGGGGCAGCATATTTTAAGGGGAGATGCTGCCGAAAATTTTTAGAACAATTACGATATATAAGTTAAAGTGTTACGATGCGATATAGATATTAATCATTGGCGTTATCGTAATTTGTGTAGACATTGAACGTCCGAAAGTCTAAATCGGGTTGATCTTACATTGGAGTTAGTTGGAAAACGAAATTGAGGTATATAAAGGTTTCCTATCTCTTGGCATGAGATAGTACGTTGGTTTACGTCGCATATTTGGAAAATCCCTCTTCCTTTGCAAATTGGGTTTAAATATAAGTTATGTTCATTTTGGCCAATTTTATGATAAATGAACCTTATCTGTATTTCTTGAATATTAAAATCTATGAATAATATCCGTTTGACCAAAAATTAGGTAGTTTAGAAATTATATGTTCAATGTATTCTAAAGTCACCATTAACTGTGGAGTCGAATAATTCTTGCAAAGAGAAAATTCTCAAAAGAACAACTCTTTGATTTCACAAATGATAAATTTACATATTATTAAGTTTTTGGAACTTGTTTTATGCATATGATTCTCACGACTCTATTCGTGCCACTTTTGGTCTCGTTCACCGGTTCCCGGGCTGGTTATTTCGTGCGTATGTATAGTTATATGTATATGTATATATATTCTGAAGTAGGTTGGATACGGCGGGTCGGTTTGCCCACGGGCCGGCTTGCTTAGTTTGGAGGCATAAGGAGCTGGGGTTGGGACGACATCATGACGTAGTGGGTGCTGGGCCTCGTTCGCCCCAGCTCACTGGAGCGCTTGGACTCGTTCGCGTCGGCTCTATAAACGGGCATGATGACCGTTATGCATGACGATACGTGAACGCTTGGCACTGTCGCCCTGATTCACCTATCTTATGACGTGAGCGCTGGGCCTCGTTCGCCTCAGCTCACTTATGCATGGGTTGTTGGGAATTGTGTTGGAGATGTGAAATTTCTGGTATTAGACTTGTTAGACCCCGTAAATATTATAATTGGGGTAAAAATGACTCATGGAAAATTTCGTAAATATTGTGAAAATTGCACTTAAACTAATTATGGTGCATAAGTATAAGAGTTGGATGCTTTGGAAGTCCAACTTGAAGAATTAATTTCGGAAGTCCCTAATTGGATTAAATTATAAAAGTTTGGGACCCAATTAT
>JAABOM020060468.1:0-46701 GCA_011800125.2 Solanum clarkiae
AAGCTTCATAGAATCATTGGTTCGTAAGCACATATAAAATAGTAAACACATAACTCTACGGGACAGGAAAGTAGGACTCACGCTATGGGCTTATCATAAAGGCAAGAATTAACATTTAATCACATAACATATAACACATAAGAACTAAGGGGCGGGTAAGTCTGACTCACTCTATGGCGGGAAAATGGGATTTAGGATCATCCACATTTCCATTCCATAACATAAATCCATATCACAATAACCATATCCGATACATAGCTATAATCATAATCTCCGAATATAACACATAACATATATCCGTACTAGAGTCTACAAGATGTCCAACAATGCCTCTAGTCATAAGATAGGACAACGACAAAGACATGTCTCAGGCTCACCCTTAAGGTAAATAATATAAGCCAAAACATCATAGGTAGAGGAATGATGGTTTGTCCTTGGAAGATAGCGCTCACCACAACAAGTGTCTCCAATCCGATCTAGTGATCGAATGATGGATGAAGGTAGTCTCTGGTCCCTACATGGTTAAATCATGTAGGCAAAAGTGTGCATTTATACTTTTGAATGTACGAATTATCGGGGCATAGAATGCTTATGACTTATGAAACATGCATTCAATGTTAGATAACAAAGGCACATAATATAGAAAGAGATAACAGCAAACAAGACAAATATAACGATATGTTATGAAATCCATAGTTCATGAAATGCCATAATGCTCATATATTATGGGGATGTGATGATAACCGATATCTCAAACTCATTCGAGCTATTACATGAGTTCGCTCGATGTAGACCTCCTATCAGGTAAGAGAAGATTACTTGCAAAAGATAATCTATACCACACCTTACGAACCCATCATTTGGTGTGATGGCCACCTTCCTTACGACCAGGTAAATTCAGAAGAATTTCAGTAACATATCAATCATATTATATCAATTTGTAACCATCCCTTACAACAATGCCTTTTAGGTAATTCCTACCATATACCTATGCTAGCACATAGATCAAGGAAAGGGAGAGGACCCTTAGGGATTGCTCTGATGCCCGCAATCCATTCGGTGCTAAGTCATCATTCTAGGAAAAATACTTATACATATACATGCTTTCAAAAGACACAATAGTCATTTCAATGCATATTTAGGCATAAAAGCCAAACATTCTTCATAATCATTCATACTTGGGTTAAGAAGCCAAATCACAATTCAATCCATACTGATCATGCATAGGAATAGCTTGTCTACATAACAATATAAGCAACAAATATACTCAAATAGGCAATAACAATTGGCATTTACGTGATCATATTCTTGTCATAACCATATATGTAAGCGTAACTCATAGAAGTCATTTTCAATAAACATATGTGAGCTTAACTCACTAATTCATTTTCACAAAAACCATATGTGAGATTCACCCACCAAATCATTTTCATCAAAATCCAATGCTCACGATTGCATATGTCATGAATGATGTGAGAATGGAATGGGATATATAGACTCAATCTTAAATCAATAATACAATATGAAATTCAAGTAAATCCATAATTAAAATTCAATTCAAATCCAAATTTAAATTACCCATGCTTAAATCAAAATTTAAAGGGACAAAGCCTTTCCAAATCTTCATAATAATCATACAATTCAATAAATTTGGGCTTAATTCATTTTAAAATTAACTAAAAAACATAACCCATACTCAATTGAATTAAATAAACAATAATATTAAAAACCCACATTTAAAGTAAGAGCCCTATGCAACAATCTCGAAAACTCACACGAGTGGGTGTGCAATGATCCCGACTATTGGCTTAGGTGGCCTGACGGCGTTGGCGGAGGCCTGGTAGGATTTTATAGGCCAAGGAAGCCAAAATAGGCGATTTCAATAGTTTTCTATAGGTGCTAGCCTTAAATTTAATAAATCAAGTGTAAAAGAGTTTGGATTTTCATGGTTCAAAGGGACTATGAATTAATGCCACAAACCTTAGCTAACCAAGAAGAAACAAGAAGAATTTGATGAAGAAAAGAGTCTCTACTTTATTCGCAAGATAAGTCTTTACTAGAGTCTTTGAGAGTAGTTCTTAAGAGAGATTGAATTTAATTCTAAGTGTGAGAATGAGTTTGAATAAGGAAAGAAAAGTATAGTTCATTTGAATGTCTTTAGATAGCATAGATAGTATTAAAGTACCTTTAGGAGAAACCATAATTACGAAAACATTATTAATGAAATGAGTAGAAAAATGTTGCCAGGGGTCCCATGGGAAGGTCTCATGGTCCGTACAAGGTCACACGGATAGTAATTCCGTACTTACAAAATATGCACACCAACACCCATACAGAGGGCTTAATGGCCCATGAGAGATCACACAAACCGTGTGGCCTCTCGTGAAGCTTCACTTAGAAAATTTCTTCATTGACAAAGTTCTGAGACAGTAATTCCATACTTAAAAAATGTTCACACAAATTCCTATACAGAAGGTCTCAGAACATTGAAGTGGCTATACAGTCCGTGAGAGGTCCATGTGTTAAGTGCCTTCGCCAAAATGTGAATTTTCAAAGCCAAGGCCCTCCACACTATCCACCACATGGTCAGTGAAGACTCGCACAGATCATGTGGGGTTCATGTGGTGTGTGCCTTGGTGTTAAACTCTACACTAATGCAAACACTTTACACATAAGGCCAAAGGCCACCTCAAGGCCCTTCCGCAGGACCCGTGGTGTGTCACACGACCTGTGGAGGTGCCCATAAGGTGTCACCTTGGTCAAAAACTTTCCAGAATGAAATTACAAGCACCATTAAGGTTATCCAAAGTCCAGGTCCTTACATCATTCTCCCTTTGGAAAAATTCATCCTCGAATGTGCTAGTACAAGGATTGAAAGTCATGATTTAGAAGATGAAACTTCCAAAACACAAGATAAAATGCATATTTCATCATATGAAAATCATAGTCATTAAAAATCATATAAAAACATCTTTAAATCATTCAAAACATTTTAAAACTATTTTCATGCACATGTGTGCATGCCATGACATGAAACACAAGAGTAAAAGAATTAGGAGCACTTGGGATAAGGAAGAACCTAATACCTTAGGCTTGAGTATATTGGAAAAGATGGGACATCTTTTCATCATGTCAAACTTCGTCTACCATGTAGCACTCTCTACATAATTTCTCCAAAGCGCATTAACCAAAACCACATCCTTGTTGCGAAGCGCCTTTACTTGTCTATCAAAGATCTCAACCGGGACTTTATCATAAGACAACTTCTCCTCGACCTCAACACCTTCAAAGCGTACAATAGTACAAGGTTCACCAGTCAGTTTCCTCAACATAGACACATGGAAAACCCGGTGAATAGAAATCAAATCCAGAGGCAAATCAAATCTATAAGCGACATTCCCAATCCGCTCAATAATCTCATAAGAACCTACATACCGGGGACTCAACTTGCCCTTTTTACAAATATACATCACACCTTTCATGGGTGAGAGGTTCATATACAACCAATCACCAACATGAAACTCAAGAGCACTCTTCCTAGTATCTGAATAAGACTTTTGGTGACTTTAAACCATTTTCAACCTCCCCTAATCAACATCACCTTCTCCATAACCTCTAACACAAAATTCGTTCCATTCAAACACATCTCTCCCAACTTAGACTACCCCACCAGAGATCTACATCTCCTACCGTATAAAGATTCAAATAGAGCCACACCAATGCTAGAATGAAACCTAATGTTATAAGAAAACTCAATTAGTGGTAGATGATAATCCCAATTACCATTGAACTCCAATATCCAAGCCCTCAACATATCCTTTAAAGTTTGTATTTTCCTCTTAGCTTCTCTATCTGTTTGAGGATGAAAGGCGATACTTAACTCCACCTTGGTGCCAGGTCCTTTTTGAAACAACCTCCAAAAGTGTGAAATAAATTGGGTGCCACGGTCCGATATGATAGACCTAGGTGCACCATGCAACCTTACTAACTTTTGGATATACAACCATGCATAATATTCAGTACAAAAGGTAGTCTTGATCAGTAGAAAATGAGCCGATTTAGTCCTTTGACTAAGAACAACTCATATTGATTCAAATTAGTTCTGGGTCCTAGGCAAACAACCATAAAATCCATGTTCACATCTTACCACTCCAAGTAGTAATCTTAATATCTTAAGCTAATCCATCGGGTCTGTGATGCTCTACCATTATGTATTGACATTTAGGACATTCAGATACAAACTTTGCTATATGTTTCTTCATACCATGCCACCAATGCACTTCTTTCATATCTTGACATATTTTGTTAGATCCCAGCTGAATAGAATAGTGAGAGTTATGGGCTTCACTCATAATCACCCTCCGATGATCATCGACATTTGGAATATATCATCAGTCATGGTATCAGAGTATACCATCTTCTCCTTGGAAGAAAACCTCTATTTTCTTTTGGGCAACCAATTTCTTTGACTCAACCAATAACGAGTTTAGACCTTGCTTAGCCTTAACATCGACAACCACAGAAGCTTCGATCCTATTTTGAACATAAATACCATCATCATTAGAGTGATATAATCTAACAATCAACATTAATAAATAGTGAATATCCTTTGCCAACTCCTTCTTCCCTTCATTAACATAATCTACACTTCCCATAGATAGTCTACTAAGAGCGACAACAACAATATTTGCCTTGTCGGGATGATACTGCACATTATGTCATAGTGCATAAATAGTTCCAACCATATTCTTTGCCTCAAGTTAAGATCTCTTTGAACGAACACATATTGCAAACTCTTGTGATATGTGAAAACAACAACGTGTATCCCATACAAATAATGTCTCAAATCTTCAAAGAAAACAACACAGCCACTAGCTTAAGATCATGAGTCGGGAAATTACACTCACGAACCTTCAATTACCTTGATGTACAACCTATTACGTTATCATGTTGCATATGCACACTATAAAACCCGATTTGAGAAGCATCACAATATACCAAAAACCCATCTAAGCCATCCAATCGAGTTAAAATAGGAGCAGATGCAAGTCGATCTTTCAAATAACTCTTCTCACATTAATCCGACCATACAAACATGGCCTTCTTTGAGTCCTCTTAGTCGATGGAGATGCAATGATGAGAAACCTTCAACAAACCTCCTATGATAACCAGCCAACCCAACAAAACTTGACTATATGAAGGAGTGTATGGTCTAGGCCCATTCTTCACGACCTCAGTTTTCTTCGAGTCAACCTTAATACCATCATAGGACACAATGTAGCCATGAAAAACTACTTCACCCAACCAAAATTCATATTTACTAAGCTTAGCACACAATTATTTCTGCTTTAAAGTCTGAAGAACCAATCTTAAATGATCCAGCTCCCGCTCAATTCGGGAATAAATAAGGATATCATAAATGAAGACAATCACAAATCTATCAAGGAATAGCTTGAAAACTCGATTCATAAGATCCATAAACACAGCCAGAGCATTAGTCGAACCAAATGACATTACCATGAATTCAAAGTTCCCATATCTAGTTGTGAAAGCCATTTTGGGAATGTCATACTCCCTAAACAACAATTGGTGATAGCCAAAATGGATGTCAATTTTTTTGAGAAATGGATAGCCCCTCGAATTTGATCAAACAAGTAGTCGGTCCTTGGTAACAAATAATTATTCTTGATGGTTACCTTATTCAATTTCCTATAATCAATGCACATATAAAGTGACCCATCTTTCTTTCTTACAAATAACACTAAAGCATCCAATGGAGTTATACTTTTCTTATGAAGCCTTTATCCAAAAAGTCTGTCAATTAATCTTTCAACTCCTTCAACTCAGTTGGTGACATCTGATAAGGAGGAATAGGTATAGGTTAAGTCTATGGGAGAAGATCTACGCTAAAGTCTACTTCCCTTTAGGGAGGAATATCGAGCAAATCTTCGGGAAACACATCTTAAAACTCATTAACCACTAGAACCGACTCAAGAGTAGGTGACTCAGAATCCACATCCTTGACCCTCTCAATATGATAGATACATCCCTTATAAATTATCTTTCCGGCCTTAAGGTAGGAAAATAAACCAACTTTTACTAGCAAACTTACTACCCTTCCCTTTAAGAATAGGCTCATCTGATAATCGAAACTTGACCTTTTGTGTTCTAGAATATATGGAGGCATATGAATCATGCAGCCAATCCATCCTGATAATAACATCAAAATCAAATATCTCAAGTTCCACAATATTAAACACAAAGAGTTTATGCTAAACAGAGATACGACAACCCTAGAAAACTCTTCGGTCAACAATAGATTCACCCACAGGAGTATAAATGGAAAAGAGCTCCCTTAATATTTTAGGGCTCAAACCATACTAAAAAGCAAAGTAGGAGTCACAAAAAATAAATTTGCACTTGGATCAAGCAAAGCATAAGCATCAAAATCAAAGTCTTTTAACATATTTGTTACAACATCCGAAGTCTCCTCAATTTCCTAACATGCATGCATATCATAGAACTTATTTTGCTTAGGAGCACCATCCAGAGAAGCTCTCCGCTGTCCTTGATCACCTTGAGCCACTTGACCCTGACCCTTCTGAGCAACTTTAGATAATCAGCAACCTTATAGTTCTTATCGCCACACCTGTAGCATGCACCCAACTCTTTCCAACAAGCACCCATGTGATATTTTCCACACCTTTCATGCCAGGGAAGTAATGGTCCATTGCCAATTGATACTTTGGAAGTGATCACAACAAACATCTTTGGAGTTGGAGAATCTACCATCATAATGAGTCCTCTTAAAATCATGCACCTTTTTCTCCTTAAACTTTTATCCGTCAACATATTCAACATAAGTCATGAACCTAGAGATATCCATATCCCTAGTAAGCATAGAGTATGACATTCCTTCACAACTAAATCAGATATAATAGAAATAAACACGTGCATTCTTGCACAGGGGTCAGCCATAAGCGAATAGGAACATACTTTGAGAGATTAATGGAATTGAGAGCACAATCCCTCACACTCATACACCTTTTTTGAGGTTGATAAATTATGTCATGTTGGCTTCCCTAAGTTTAAGGGGGAAGAAACAATCTAGAAAGGTAAACATGAATTCTTCCCGTATGACTCCATCACCACAAACTCTCTCTATCAACCATTGAGTATACCACACTTGGGCCACATCATTCATCTGATAAGCAACTAACTCAGCCTTCTCCTGAGAAGTCACTCACGTAAAATTGAACACCTTAGACTATTCATTGAAGAACTCTTGAGCATCCTCATAAATATTTGTCCCATAGAACTTCAGAAGATTTATCCGGGTAAAATCTCTCACTCTAGAAGCCAGAGTGGGATCAAAGGGAGGAAGATTAGCCTGCCTAGTCTGAGTAGTCATTGCTTGGGCAAGCATAGCAATAGTAGTTTCAATTCACAATTAGTGATAGGTTATTTCATAGGCCCTTGAGGAACTTAATTCTCATAAACTAGGGCTTGTCTGGGTAAGAGAGCTCTTGGTGGAGGCATCTTCTATAATATAGCAAGGACATTATCAAGATAAGGAAACCATAATATATGGTCCAAAGCATGACATAAGACATGAAGAAGTGAGATAATTCATATAACACCATTATAGGCTCGTACTCATAAGGATGGCGCACTTCACACCCCATAGAAAGGACTGTACTCGACACGATATGATGGACTCCAAGGAGAATTTATAAACCTGGTGCTCTGATACTGAGCTTATCATGGCCCGAACCTAGGATCTTCGAGTGACACGGCAAATAGGAAACCGAAAGTCCTTAAACAAGCCTCATAGTATTGATTTCACATTACTTGTTCAGAAATGCATATGAAATAGTAAACACATAAATTCTATGGGACAGGAAAGTAGGACTCATGTTATGGGCATATCATAAGGATAGGTATTGACATGGAATCACATATACATAACACACAAAAACTAAGGGGCGAATAAGTATGACTCACTCTATAGGGGGAAACGGGACTAAGGATCTTTCACATCTCCGAACCATAATAAAAAAACCCTATCGTAATAATCATATTTTGTACATTACTATAATCATAATCTCCGAATACAACACATAGCATATGTTCGTATAAGAGTCTACAATGTGTCCAACAATAACTTTAGTCATGAGATAGGAAGGACAAGACATGTGCCGAGCTCACCCTCAAAGTAAATAACACAAACCAAAGAATCATATGTAGATGAGTGGTGGTTTATCCATGGAAGAGAGGACTCACGACAAAAAGTGTCTCAAATTTGATCTAGCCGTCAAACAGTGGATGAAGGTAGTCTCTTGTCCCTACATGGTTAGATCTTGTAGGCAAAAGTATGTGTTAGTACATTTGAATGTACTAAGTATGGGGTATACAACACATATGACTTCCAAACATGCATTTAATGTTACATGACAAGGCCACATAATATAGAAACATAAATACAAAAAAGAAGAGTAATATAATAATATGCCATGAAATCCATAATGTAGGAAATGCCATAATGCTCATATATAGTAGTGATGTGACTGATATGTTGTCAATATATAATACTTTTGATGCTTAAAACATAAAATTTTGTATGTTCTCAATCCGATGTCAGTTGGTTTTATGTGATTTTATGTTTTATTTGCAGGATTCTAGCGGCGGCCTTGACTTTGGGAGGAAAATGCAAAAATTACTGATTTTGATGCAGTACGAGACCCTCTATAGGTTGTGGAGTAGGTTTCACGTATCATTCTAGTGAGAAGCTGAGTTTTTTAAGATTGTTCTACGAACATGTAGGTGGGTCATGGATTACTTTACGAGTCGTATATCATATTTCGTGTCCTTAGGATCAGAGAATAGAGACCTTTCAAAAATTTATCAGATGAAACCCCCATATGGGTTGTAAAACACTTTATGAGCCATAGAGGGTATCATAGGTCATATGTCTAGTTTTGCAGCAACTATGTATGAAACCCCAATTACTGGCTTTGGAATGCAATGCGGCCCGTAAAGTTGTTCTTGACGCGTGCTGATCCAGCTATCCTATTTTGTTTAGGAATTTTATTTTAAATATTATAAATAGAGTTTTAAGTTAATTTATGGAATATACATAAAGTTTTAGTAAAGAATCAACTACTAGATAGAAAAATAGTTAGAATGAGTAGAAAACGTTAGAGAGTTTTGAAAAACACTTGTACTTTGATTTGATCCATTAATTTTATGATTCTCATTGAAGCTCGGATTCGCTTGTTGATAATTCAATTGTGTAAGCGCTCTATTATGTTATTCTAATTGATAAGTCTTGTATCTACACAAATCACGAGTAGCTAATCCATAACTAGGGTTGTGGGAAACATGAAGAACTAACAAGGTAAAACCAAAAAAATTATAATTCTTGGAAGGTGTCTATGCATGTATTAATTAACTCTCTTTGTTTTGCATGTTTTCTAGTGGTGACCAACATTAGAACCCACCTAGTATTACTGATTGGATCAAGGTAGTAATCAATAGTAAAAGAGATTAATTAATAGAATTCAATTGATATGTTCTCATCTAATCAACCGAACTAGGCCAAGGGAGGTTGCACTGGGACTAATAGGTAAGGGTTAGTAATGCACACTGCGAAGATGGCCAAGTCATGTAGTGAAATACACCTCTCACCTGCATGAAAAGGTTTGGTGAACATAACTTACCATCCTGCATGCTATACACTAGAAACGAATTAGGTTATTCGGTATACATATACATCATTTCAAAAGAGGCAATAGTCATTTTAAATCATTTCAATATACATTTGGCTTAAAAGCCAAACATTCTTCACAGTCATTCATACTTGGACTAAAAAGCCAAATCACAATTCAATCCATACTAATCATGCATAGGATTAGCTCATTCACTTAACAATCTGGTGCAAGCGCCCAATATGCTTAAAGAGCCAATAATAATAGACAGTTATGTGATCACATTTTTGTCACAACCATATATGTAAGCTTAACTCACATAAATCATTTTCAATAAATATATGTGAGCTTAACTCTCCAATTTATTTTGATAAAAAGCATATGTCAGCTTAACCCACCAAATTGTTTTCATCAAAATCCAATGCTCATGAATGTATATATCATGAGTGATGTGAGAACGACATAGGCAATATAGATACAATCTTAAATCAACAATATAATATGAAATTCAAGTAAATCCATAAGTAAAATCCATATTCAAATCACAATTTAGATTACTTGTGCTTAAATTAAACTTTAAAGGGACAATGCATATCCAAATCTTCGTAATATTTATACAATTCAACATAGTAGGGATTAATTCACTTTAAAATCAACAATTAAACATAGCTCATATATCAATTGAATAAAATAAACAATAATCATAAAAATCATATTTAAAGTAAGCTTAAATTTCATAAATCAAGTGTAAAAGAGTTTGGGTCTTCATGGTTGAAAGGGAACATGAGTCAATCTCACGTACCTTAGTTAACCAAGAGAAACAAGATGAATTTGATGAAGAAAAGAGTCTTTCCTTTATTGCAAGGCTGAGTCTTCACTAGAGTCTTTGAGAGGAATTCTTAAGAGAGTTTGAATTTAATTTTAATTGTGAGAATGGATGAGGGAAGAAGAGTATAGGTCAAATTAATGTCTTTTGATAGCATAGAAAGTTAAAAAGGACCCTAGTGGAAACCATAATTATGAAAATGCTATTAACAAAATGAGTAGAAAAATATTGCCAAGGGTGCCGTGGGAAGGTCTCGCAGACCGTGTGACCTTTCTATGATCTAACAGTTAGATGATTTTCCATTGTTGAAGGCCCGAGATGGTTATTCAACACTTAGAAAATTTGCATGTCAACACCCATATGGAGGGCTTCATGGCCCGTGAGAGATCACACTGACTGTGTGGCCTCCCGTGAAGATTCACTTATAAAATTTCTTCGTTGATAAAGCTTTAAGGCGATTATCCCTTACATAAAAAAATTCCACACTAGAGCCTATATTGAGGGCCTCATGAACCATAAAAGGGCTATACGGTTTGTGAGAGGTGCATGTGTGAAGTGCCTTGGACAAAATATAGATTTTCAAGGCCAAGGCCCTCCACACGGTCCACCACACGTCCAGTGAAACCTCACACGGACCTTGTGGGATTCATTTGGTGTGCAACTTTTCTTAATCTCCACATTAATGCCAACACTTTACACGTAAGGCCCCTCCACATGAGCCGTGGTGAGTCGCACGGCCCGTGGCACTATCCGTAAGGTGTCACCTTGGTCAAAAACTTTTTGGAACAAAATTCAAAGCACTATTAAAGTCATCCAAAGTTCGAGTACTTACGTAATATGCCCCTTGGGAACATTTGTTCTTGAATGTGTTGTAGAACAAGGCTTGAAAGGCTTGAATTAGAACATGAAACATCCAAACACAAGATACAATGAATATTTCATCACTTGAAAATCATAAGGTCATTAAAACTCATGTCAAAACATCTTTAAATAATTCAAAATGTTTTAAAACCATTTTTGCACATGTATGCATGTCATGACCTCAAACACAAGAATGAAAGAATTAGGAACACCTGGGATAAGAAAGAACTGATACCTTAGGCTTTTGAGTAGATTGGAACAAATTGGGATATCGTTTCATCATGTCCAACTCCACCTCCCATTTAGCACTCTCCACATGTTGATTTCTTAAGAACACCTTAACTGAAGCCATAACCTTATTGCAATGTCGGTTGCTTATTCAAGATCTCAATCGAGACTTAATCATAGGGAAAGTTCACCACGACTTCAACACCTTCCAAGGGCAAAGTATTACAATGATGACCAGACAATTTCCTCGACATAGACACTTGGAAAACCAAGTGAGTAAAAATCAGATCTAGAGGAAAATCCAATCTACAAGCCATATTCCCAATCTTCTCAACAATCTGATAAGGATCTATATACTGGGACAACTTTCCCTTCTTATCAAAATGCATTACACCCTTCATCGGTGATATCTTCAAATACACCCAATATGACCAACGCGAAACTGAAGAACCCCCTTCCTAACATCTGAATAACACTTTTGGCAACTTTGAGCCGTTTTCAACCTCCATAATAAACTTCACCTACTCCATAGCCTCTAAAACCAAATTCGGGCAAATCGAAGCCATTTCCCTCAACTCAAACCACCCCATCAGAGATCTACATCTCCTACTATACAAAGCATCAAAGACAGCCATAACAATGCTAACATGAAAGCTATTGTTACAAGCAAACTCAATGAGTGGTAGATCATAATCCCAAATACCCTTGAACTACAATACACAAGCCCTCAACATGTCCTCCAATGTTTGAATCCTCTTGTCTTATCTATCAATTTGAGGATGAAAAGCGGTACTTAACTTTATCTTGCTACGAAGTCGTTTTTGAAATGATCACCAAAAGTGAGAAGTAAATCTGGTGCCACAATCCGATATGATAGCCTAGGCACACCATGCAACCTCACCAACTCTTGGATATACAACCTTGCATAATCTTCAGCACTAAAGGTAATCTTGACCAGTAGAAAATGGGCTGATTTAGTCATCCGATAAATAATGGCCCGTATTGAATCAAATTACTTCTGGGTCGTAGGCAAACCCACCACAAAATTCATGTTCACATCTTCCCACTTCTATGTAGTAATCTCAATATCCTAAGACAAACCACCAGGCCTTTGATGCTCTACCTTTACTTGATGACAATTAAAGCATTCAAATACAAACTTGGCTATATCTTTTTTCATACCATGCCAATAATACACTTCCCTCAAATCTTGACGTATTTTGTTCGATCCCGACTAAATAGAATAGTTAGAGTTATGGGTTTCAATCATAATCACCCTCCTAAGATATTCAACATTCGAAACACATAATCGGTCTTGGTACAAGAGTACACCATCCCCCCTTGTGAGGAAAATCTATTTTCATTTCGGCAACCAACTTCTTCAACTCAACCAATGATAGATCAAGATCTTGCTTAGCCTAACCTCAACAACCACAGAAGATTCGACCGCATTCTGAACATGAATACCACCATTATTAGAGTCAGCCAACGTAATACCCAACCTTGCCAAATGGTGAACATCCTTTGCCAACTCTTTCTTCCCATCATCAACATGAGCCACACTTCTCATAAATAGCCTACTAAGAGCATCAACTACAACATTTGCCTTGCCGAGATGATATTACACACCCACGTCATATTCCTTAAGGTGTTCCAACCATCTTCTTTGCCTCAATTTAAGATATCTTTGAGTGAACACATATTATAAACTCTTCTCATTAGTAAAAATGTCAACATGCACACCATACAAATAATGTCTCCAAATCTTGAAAGCAAATACCACAACTGCTAGCTCAAGATCATGAGTTAGGTAATTACACTTATAGATTGATGACTCTTCTCACATTCATCCAACCATTAAGACTTTGACTTCTTTTAAGTCAACTTGGTCAATAGTGATGCAATAGATGAGAAACCTTCAACAAAATTCCTATAAAGCAGTCAACACAAGAAAGCTTTGAATATTTGAAGGAGTCAATGATCTAGGTCAATTCTTCATGACCTTCGTTTTCTTTGGGTCAACCATAACACCATCACTGGACACAACATGGCCAAGAAAAGATGCTTCACGTAATCAAAACTCACGTTTGCTTAACTTATCATACAATTGTTTCTCCCTCAAAGTGTGAAGAACCAACCTCAGATGATCCATATGCTCCCACTCACTTGAGGAATAGATAAGGATATCCTTAATTAAGACAACCACAAAACTATCAAGGAATGGCTTGAACAACTACTTCATAAGACCCATAAACACAGTCATAGTATTAGTCAAACTAAACGACATTAACATAAATTCAAAGTGCCCATATGTAATTTGGAAAGTTGTTTTGGGAATGTCACAGTCCCTCACCTTCAATTGGAGATAGCTAGAACGGAGGTCAGTCTTTGTGAAATACATGGCCGCTTGAAGTTGATCAAACAAGTCATTGATCCTCAGTAACATATACTTATTCTTGATAGTTACCTTATTAAATTGCCTATAATTGATGCACATACAAAGAGACCTATCTTTCTTTTTTACGAATAATACAGGAACACCAAACGAAGATATACTTCGCCTTATGAAGCATTTATCAAACAAGTCTTTCAATTGATTTTTCAACTCCTTCAACTCAGTTGGTACCATCCTATACGGAGGAATAGATATAGGCTGAGTATTCAAGAGAAGATCTATGACAAAGTCTACTTCCATTTAGGGAGGAGTACTGGGCAAATTATTAGGAAACATATCTGAAAACTCATTAACCAACAGAATCGACCCAAGACTAGGTAACTAAAATTACATATCCTTGACCCTCTCAATATGACAGATACATCCCTTACAAATCATCTTTTAGTACTTAAGGTACGAAATAAACCAACCTTTAATAGCGGAGTCACTACCCTTCCATTCAAGAATAGACTCATCCAAATATTGGCACATGACCTTTCAGGTTCTACAATCTATACAGTCATATGAAGAGTGCAACCAATCTATCCTGAAAATAACATTAAAATCAAACATCTCAAGTTTCATAAGATCACACGAGAAGACTTCATGCAAAACAGAGACAAGACAACCCCGATAAACTTTTCGGGTAATAATTGATTCACCCACAAGAATATAAATCGAAAAGGGCTCCCTCAGAATTTCAGGGCTTAAATCAAACTTAACAACCAAAAGAGAAGTCACAAAAGATAAATTTACATCTGGATCAAGCAAAGCATAGGCATCAAAATCAAAAATTTCTAACATGCCACTCACAATATCTAGAGTCCCTTCAACTTCCATATGAACATGAAAAGTATAGAATCTATTATGTCAAGGGGCACTACTCAAGGGAGCCCTCGCTGGTCTTTATCACCTTGAGCTAAATTACCTAGACCCTTCTATCCAACTTTAGGACAATCAGCTACCTTGTGGGCCTTATCGCCACACCTATAACATGCACCCAACTCTTTCCAACAAGCACCCATGTGGTTCTTTCCACACTTCTCACACCAGGGAATTAATTGTCCACCACCAATTGGTGCTTTTGGAGGAGGCGCTCCAGTGTTGGAAAAGCTCGCATTAGAATTTGGGCCCTATTGGAAGCGACCATAGCCACCACCTTTGGAGTTGGAGAACCAACCATCATAATGGGGCCTCTTAGAATCATACACCCTCTTCTCGTAAAGCTTCTCTCCTTCAATCTATTTAGCATACGTCATGAGCTTGGAGATGTCCATATCCAAAATAAGCTTAGTCATATGACATTCCTTCATAACCAAATCAGAGATACAAGAAATAAACTTGTACATTCATGCACGGGGGTCTTCCATAAGCATAAGAGCATACTTTGAGTACGTAGTGATCTTGAGGGCGTAGACCTTCACACTCATAGTATCCGATTTAAGGTTGATAAGTTTTATCATCTTATCTTCCCTAAGTTTAAGGGGGATAATAAATCAAGAAAGGCAAACTTGAACTCTTCCCGATTAAGTCCATCACAACAAACCCTCTCCATCAACCATTGACTGTAGCACTCTTGGGCTACATCCTTCAACTGATAAGCAGCTAACTTAGCCTTCTTCTCAAATTTCACTCCCATAACATTAAACATCTTAGAGAGTTCATCAATGAAATCTTGAACATCCTCATCAACATTTGATCCATAGAACTTCAGAGAATTCATGCGGCAAAATCTCTTAATTTAAAAGCCAAAGTGGCATCACAGAGAAGAAGATTAGCCTGCCTACTCTGGGTGGTCACCACTTAGGAAAGCATAGAAATAGCAATTCAGCATTCACCATTACTGATAGGCTCTTCCATAGGACCTTGAGGAACTTGAATGTCATGAATCGAGGCCTGCTTGGGAAATAGAGCTCTTCTTGGAGGCATCTTTTGTAATGTAGCAAGGATATCATCCAGATTAGGAAACCTTAATATATGGTCCAAAGCATAACATAAGATATAGATAAGTAAGACAATTCCTAGAACATCATCATAGCCTCCCAGTCATAGGCATGGTGCACTTCACACCCATGAATAGCTCTACTTAACGCATCATGTCGGACTCTAAGGATAATTTATAAATCTAGTGCTCTGATACCAAGCATGTAATGACTCGGGCCTAGGGTCTAGGAGTGACATGGGAAATGGGAATAGAAAAGTCCCTAAATAAGCCTCATAGTATAAATTCACACATCATCTATTCGGAAGCACACATGATATCGTAAACACATAACTTATGGGATGGGAAAGTAGGACTCGTGCTATGGGGATATCACAAGGATAGGGATTGACATGGAATCATATAACACATGAACACAAGAACTAAGGGAGGGTAAGTATTACTTACTCTATGGGGGAAAACGTGACTTAGGATCTTCCATATTTCTATACCGTAACATAAATCCATATCATTATAACCATATCCCATACGTAACCATAATCATAATTGATATGCTGCAAAAATACAATACTTTTGATACTTAAAAGTTGGAATTTTATGTTTTCTCAATCTGATATTAGTTGGTTTTATGTGTTTTTGTGTTTATGTTTGCAGGATTACAGGTTGGCCTTGATTTTGGGGAAAATTGCAGATGTTGTTAAGTTTTGTTGTTATGCAAGACCCTTTACAGGCTATAAACCATACTACGGGTTGCAGGGTGGCTTCATGAAGAATTTCTGTGAGGGGATGATTTTTAAAGTTCATTCTACAAACGTGCAGATGAGCAATAGAGAGGTTTACAATTCGTAGAAGATTGTTAGTGCCCTGAGGATCAGAGACTAGGAATTTCAAGAATTTCATCATAGAAACACCCTTTACAAGTCCTAAACTTCTTTACGAGTCATAGAGGGGTGTCGTAGAGTTGAAGTCCAAATTTCTAGTAGCAGATTACAAGACCTCGATTACAATTCATGGAATGCAATATGACCCATAAGAGCATTTCGTAAAGCGTGCCCACCAGTTTTCATATTTTGTTTAGTACTTGAATTTTAAATATTATAAATAGTTTTTTTAGTTTATTTTCATAAGTTTCTCCTACTAGTTAGAGAACTCAATATTGTGACAGAGAAAATTGTAAGATCATATTGGAGAGTCTTTGAGAACACTTGTGATTGAATTTTACCTTAAAACTTATTATTCTTATTGAAGTTGGATTGCTTGTTCTTACTTTATTGTGTAAGTATGCAATTATGTCTTCTCAATTCATGGTTATTGCATCTAGACATAGCATGGGTAGCTAAATCTACAATTATGGCTGTGGGAACTATGAAGAACTAATAAAGTAAAACCTGATAATTCATGATTCTTGGAGCGTGTATTGATGGCTATCAAAATACAACACATTTGGTGCCTGAAATAAGGGATTTTATGAGTTATTAAAGCGAATTTTTAGTGTTTTGATGTGTTTTTATGTTAATCGTGCAGAAAAGTTAGGTTGGCATGATTTTGAAGAGAAGTTGCAGATTTTGCTGAAGTACAGGCCCTACGAGCCAACCTACGAGTCGTAGCTCAAGCTAAGAGTTGTAGGGTGGTATCGTAGCAGGAATTACAAACCAAAAATCAGAAATCTGCGAAGAGAAGGTCATCCTTACGAGACCAGCCGACAATTCCTAATAAACACCACAACTCATATAAGTGGACTCGTAGAAAGAATCAGAGGGTCAAGATGTTGGACCTAAAAACTGAAGAACAAGACTATGAGACCAACATACGAGTCGTAGCTCAAGTAACGACTCATACCTATGGGTCGTACCAGTTCACTCCAAGATACCAAGAACCTGATTCGAGACCCCAACTACAACTCGTAGGCCAACCTATGAGTCATAACTGCGACATTTATCAGATGTCAAATATCTTTTCTACATAACTCCTACGGTTGTTCTGTAAATACTATAAATAGTTTAAGTTAGGTTTTTAGGGAGGTTCAAATAGTAGACAATTCTTCATTACATTTTGAAGCTCTTCTTAGGTTTTTAGAGTAGATTATTGCTCTCTTTTGGGAAACCTATTTTGGGGAATTGCAAATCTTGCCTTGTACTCATTATTGATCAATCAAGCTTGTGAGTTTGCAACTTGTGGTTCCTATTTCCTTTATCGTTATTGGTGAAACTCTCAACTATGTCTATTATTTGCATATTTGTGTGTTTTATCTTAGCCATGAGTAGCTAAGCACCCACAACTTGGGTTGTGGGAACCATGGGTAGTTGACTTGAGATGACCTTTTGTGCATGTATATGATTGGGGCTTTGCATCTATTGTCTGTTTTCCTTCATGATTAACGTTGTTTTGTAGTGGCCAATACCAAACCTCACCTACTATCATGATCCTGAAGAAGGTAGTGATAAATAGGAAAAGAGAAGTAGATGATAGGATTCGGTTGATGTCTTCCCATCTAATCGACCAAACTGATCAAGGGGAGGTTGACTCGGACAATAGACAATGACTATTTGGCACGCAATGGTAGCCGACCAAGCACCATGGTGAAATTCGACCTTCACCTTCATAAGAGGGCTAAAAGAATCTAAGTTACCGTCCTGCATGTGATTCTCTAATCGTAGTTATGTTATCTAGTCTAATTTAGTCAACGAACCATGGGGAACACAGTTCCCATGTTGTCCCCAAAATTGAGTGATTTCCTATATTTTAATTAGTGTTTATTTTATGTTGTTTTTTGAATCGCAAATCCCCCCCCCCATTTAGAGATTGTAGTCATAGATATTACAAATGATTAGTATTGAAATTTGTAGTCAAGGCCTGTATTCCATTTGCATTCGACCCTAAGCTTTGTTAGGTTAATTACTGATAGCTACCACTTTCTTATTGGAGCATGACCATCACATCATGTGTATGCATTTCATGTTTTCATGTGACCATAACTCTCTTCTTTTTTCATGTTTTCTAGTAGGGGCCAACATTAGAACCTGCCTAGTGTTACTAACTGGACCGAGCTAGTAATGAATAGAAAAAGAGATTAATTAACAAGATTCGATTGATGTATACTTATCTAATCAACCAAACTAGGCCAAGGAAAGGTTGTACTAGCACTAATAGGTAATGGTTAATAATACACACTATTGAGATGGACCAAGTCACATAGAGAAATTCACCTTTCACCTTTGAAAAAAGGAATTGGTGAACATAAATTACCGTCCTACAATTTATACACTAGAAAGATTTAGGTTATTCGGTGATACTAAGTTGGGGAATTATGGGAAAAATAATACCATAGTTTCTCTCCATTATTGAGTTCTCTCTTATGATGGTTAGTTATATTTTCCATTGATAATTTAGAACACCCTCCCCTTTGGGGAAGTAAGTTGGTTAATCTTTCGGATTGCAAATTGGTGAATTCTCTTGAATCTGCATATTCCTTGTGGGTTCAATCCTAACCTTCGTTAGGTTCTTTTTTCTGACAGCGACCGCTTTAAACTATAAAAGAGAAGGTATAAGTTGGGCGATGTCAAGATTTTGGCGCCATTGCTGGGAAATACAGATAGACTTGGTGAATTCATTAGTAAGTCGAATGTTAATCCTTAGTTCCCTTATTATACTTTTGTTTGTTGTTTTGTTCTTTTTCAGGGTATAGGTGTAGTCTATGCCTAGCACTTGGAGTCAAGGCAATCCTTTAACTCTTTTTGATGTACAGATCCACAGAACATTGAGAAGAATAGCCCAAGACAACGCCAATAAAATGCGAATGCAGCTCTGAATAGGAATAACAATGAAGATTCAGAGAATGAGAACCCACATCCTCTCGAGAATATTGCTCCACATCCTCAGGAATTTAATGCCAATGCTTACCAATGGAATTAGTACAAGTTGAATCCTATGGATATGGAGGTGACTGGAGCTATTATTTTGCCACCACTACCGGCAGATATAAAGTTAACAACCTCGAGTGGATTAATTCAGATACTGCAGAAGAGTGAGCTATTATGGTCTTACCATCGAAGGATCCTCATAGCCATCTACACAATATAGCATTCATTTGTAGAGTGTGATGGGAAAAAAGAATCTGTCTATGGATACTATGGGACTTCATGTCTTCCCATTATCTCTTACAGGCAATGCTTCATTAGGCTATCTGAGCTCCCTCAGAGTTTAATCACCAGTTGGGAAGACATACAAAAGAGATTTTTGGAGAGGTACTTCCCTAGATTGAAGAAGCTCAAGTTGAAGGGCTAGATAAATAACTTCGACCAACTTCTTGGTGATTCAATTAGCACTACTTGGGTGCGGTTCACCAGATATCTGAAGAATCTCCTTAACCACAAGAGATTTGATGACACCTTGGTGGAGATCTTCTACCATGCCCTTGATGAGAATAGTTAGGCAAGTGGTGACACTATCATGGGGGCATGTTTTTAGATCAACCATTTGCAAGGATCGCAGAGCAAATGGAAAGACTGGTCAAGACTAATCGTGCATGGGGGCAATGAGATAGAGAATCCACTAAGAGGTTATGCACTGTCATTGTGGGTCTAGAGCAAGCCAGAATTAATGAAAAAATCATGAAGCAGTTTTCTCAAATTCTCACAAGTATTGAGGGTATGATGAAGTAAAGCCAAGAGAAAGTAAATGTGGTTGTTCATGAACCTCCACGTGCATCTATGTATGAGGAGCCACACTATAATGAAAATGCATTTTTTGTTGCTGATCATAGGGGGTTTTCCAGACCAATGCCCAAGGGCCTAATTAGGACTATTAGCGCCAGGTCAAAGAAATCACGAGTAGAAGTTTGGTAAAGATGGATCTCACAGGGACAACCGCGGAGGTTACTATGATAGGAACAGGGGTCCAGAGAGAGATGCAGATTGGGGTCACAGAGAAGTCTTAAAAAAAGTTCCTTATGTGCCACCACAACTGCGACGCAGGTACAAGTAGTTCAAGAATTGAGGAGATGTTTGATTGCCTGTTGAAGAAAGCTGAGACACAGGATGAGACTCTAAGGTGCTTGAAATAAGAGATTTCAAGTATTAGTCAGAAAATAGAGTCTTACTCTATGGTTATCAAACAGCAGGATCAACTACATTGGCCAAGTGTCGACTCAACTTAATCAGTGTCAGAGGGATACACTGCCTAGCAATAAAGTTCAAAATCCTAAAAATGACGAGCAATGTATGGTGGTTACTACTAGGGGTGGAAAGAGCGCCATTGGTCCTCCCATGTCAATTGATATTAAAGATGTTCAAGTAAACACGGTTGCGGCCAAAGATGCAGATGAAAGAGATGATCATGGCAAGGATGGGGTGAGTGAAGTTGCTGAGGTGTCATACAGGTTGAAGCCCATTCCTAGTACTCCTCCTCCATTCCCTTAAAGAATCAAAAAGAGGAAGGAGAAAGGTAAATTCAAGCACTTTCTATCCATGATGAAGTAGCTCTCAATCAACATCCCTCTCATTGAGGCATTGGAGAAAATTCCAGGGTATGCTTATTACATGAAGGACTTGCTTACTAAAAAGTGACCTGTGAGTCAGGAGCTCTCCCAAGAACTTCAACATTGAGATGTTATTGCTATGAGATCATTGGTTCAGAAGTGAGAAGATCTAAGTGCTTTCACCATACCCTTCAGCATCAGAGATAGGGAGTTTGCAAGGGCACCATGTGATCTAGGTGCCAACATAAATCTAATGCCCATTGCGATCTACAGTCAATCTCAAAAGTCTGATTTTCAATATCAAAATAAATGGAATAGATGCTTACTCCAACTAGCATGCAGTTATTGATGGCGGATTTGCACGGTAAAACAGCCTATTAGGATATTGAACATCTATGATGGTAATGTTGAAAAGTTGATATTCCATGTGGATTTTGTGATACTGAATTGTGAAGTTGACTACGACATCCCAATCATCTTGGGAAGACTATTCCTAGCCACTGGATGAGCCCTAGTAGATATGGAAGCTAGTCAATTCATGTTTAGATTGAATAACGAAGTAGTTATCTTCAATATTTGTCAGTCCATGAAGTGTCTAGATGATTTGAAGAGTGAAATCTGGGAAATTGGTGAGTTATAAGAAACCAACTTGTCCAAGTCATGCTGCAACAATAAATCAAGGCTACTTTGGAGGGGGCCGAAGTTTTTTGATTTAATAGTGTAGTTATAGCTTTATTTTCAGTTTTTGGATTCACAAGTAATTTTTTTATCATATTTTATTGTAATGATGGACATTAGGATGGTTTCATATAGGGTAGTACTGTATTTACTCAAGAGTATACATGTACATGACTAAGTTAGCTAGTTTGGCTGAGAAGAGCATCAAGTTGAGTCTCTCCGACTTGGTTTACATGCTGTAAAATAATTTATGACCCGTACCCCATCTTGTAGATATTTTCAGTGAGCAAAAAATTATACACTCCAGTCCATAAGGAAACTTTAGGATCCGTATATCAAACTATGAGTCGCTAATGGGGTCGTGGACCGCAGGTAAGTTTTCTAGAAATATTGCTAAGTGTTGAGGTCTCAATAAACTCTAAACACATAAATTAATTTCCAACTCATAGACTGGTCCGTGAAATCCAGTCCTTAAATTTAGGGTTTGAATGTTCGACGAAACCATGATTTATGAGCCGTAAAACACTCTGCGGCCTGTAATCGAGGTTTTGAAGAGTCTAGGCCAAGTAATATTTAGTTGACCTGATCAATACATTAATAGAGGGATACAATTATTTTGACCCCATTCTTGACCGAAATTATAGAATTGACAAAACGAAACTCCACCTCTCATTTTTTAGATCACCACCGACCACCACATATCCATTTTCGGGCAAGATTCCAATAGACTAGGGTCAAGCCTAATCACCTCCTTCATCTTCTTCACTTTAATCTTAAATCTTGGTAACTTTTTCGGTTAAATTATGACCTATAATTGTGTTTTTTGAATGATTGATTTGGAAATTTTTGTTACTTATAGTGTTTAGAAATAAATCCATGTTTGAATTTAATTTGTGTTAGTTGAAATTAGGTTACCCATGTTTGAATTATTGATTAAGGTCGAAATTGCGAACTTTGGCCTAGTAGGAAATGTTTTTGATAATTGTTTGTGCCTATTGAGTCCATCAGCATGTGTAATTGAATATTTGTGTTTGTGGATTGATAGGTGATGATCTAGGTGCATAATTTTTTTGAAATTAACCATTGGTGGTTGGAATTGTAGGTTAAATCATGCTTAAATCACTTTTAATGGGGTGTTTGTGTGTGGAACATGTTATGGGTAATGGTTATGGTGTGCCAATCATCTGGATGCATGTGTTTTTGCTTCGATGCTAGTAGTTGTGCGTTGAAAAAGTCATTTGGTGTCTGTGTGATGGGCTTAGAAACTCAGCTTCCTGAGTTTTCTGGTTCACGAGCGGCTTTTACCGCTCATGAACTATTCCATAAGTCATAATAGCCCCTCGTGCAAGATTCTAAAAACTTGATATTTCTAAGTGACCATCAGAAGAGACCTTCTACGAGTATTAGATCACATTCGTCTCATAAATAGGTCTTGTAGATCCCTATCTAGAATAAATTACTCATTGGAAATCTTTATGATCCATTCTATGACTCCAAAACTACTTTACAAGTCCGACCTGGTCTCGTAGACTTCTTCAGTAACAAAACTTGTCTACATCACTACTTTATAAAAGTTATTTATGGATCATAGTATACACTACAACTCTTAGAGGTTTTTTTATAGGACCCTTTTGCAACTTAACTCAGAAAAATTTTTGCATCTTAATTTTGAATTGTGGGGCTAACCAAGGTGCATATGTGTTTATATTTCAGGTACTATGGCTTCAAAAGCCAAACGCAATGAGATTTGGGACATGTAGAGGAGGCTCAGGTATGAACTTTTGGATGATGAGTAGCCCACTCAGCTGAGTGGCTCACTAGAAGTGCTAGATGACAGCCCAGAGGCCGAGGTAGTCGAACTATAGACCAGAGCCGCTGCTAGTGCTGTGCGTAATCAAGCTCTTTTTTCTCATAGTACCCAGTCTGAAGAGGGAGGTAGCGACGAGAGTGGTTTACCACAAATGACTCCATCCTGAGAGGAGTCCATCTTTAAGGACGGGTCAGAGACACAGTCCTCCATTGCATCCCGATCATCACTATCTACACTAGATGTCCTCACTAACCGGTGGTGTGTCGAGCCAATGGAGGAGATATATACAGAGGGCGTGCAGCCGAAAGAGCAAGGCAAACCTGCTTGTTCCATCTATAAGGAACCCCGAATAAAGAATGGCAAACTTGATAATGTCCCCGGTCTCCAGGACATGATGACTCATTATGGGGTGCAGTGGCTCACACATGCACTTGGATGATACTCCCCAACTGTGGTGAGGGGGTTCTATGCCTCCTATGTAGCTACTATCCAGATCACTCTTCCCAAGGGGAAGAAGCCCCTTTCTCAGCTCAAAATAACTAAGCGAGAGTGAGGGGCCAACAGGTGGATATATCGAAAACCACCATCGACGTAGGTTATCTGGTCTCAAGTTTCCTCCCCCTAGATCCATTGCGGAGATTGACTTCACCGTGGGGCAGACGAGCGACCCACTACTAATGAAGGATATAGAGTGACGAGCCACTTTGATGAGATGGGTGGCTGGGCACATTGCTGAGTTGGTCCAAAACCAACATGGGTCGCCACTCATTCAGAGGCTGTCATAAAGGCTTTGCTCAGTTTTTCTGCCAAGTTTTGGTGGGCTATTATCCGTTCACACATCCGACCGACACTTGCTAATAATATGCTGAGAATAGGTCGTGACGTTATTGTTGCCAGTATCGTAGCTGGCTATGATATTGACTGGAACCATACCATCAATAAGCAGATTCATGAGGCTACACTAAAGAGGTCCACCTCCATTCCATACCTGTTCTTTGTCTACAAGTTCTGTCTAAAGTCGAGGGTGGAGATATTACACCAGCTAGACTAGTTGTTTGAGGCCCAGTGCAAATTGGGTCCTAGCCTAACCAAGACTAAAGAGAACCCAGTGGCACTCCAGTGAGCACAACCTCCACATATGCCCAAGATGTTCACCCCAACATCACCACTTGAGGGTTCTTAGACTGGTACTTCTACTATTGTTGCTATTGAGGAGATGGCCCCGTATGCCGAGGCAATTGAGGAAAGGGGGCCTGCTATTTTTCTTTTTGTACCATAGGCCTCAACTTCACAGGCTACTACTGCGGGCATGATCTATGTTTTCGCCACATCTATACAGGCCTTGGCTAGTGGTTATCACATGCTGAGTTGCAGTTGACTCAGATGGTTCATCAGATTAAGCCATGGGTCAGCCAGGCCATTTTAGAAATGGATGGTAGGATGTAGGCATTCATGATCACTGCAATTAAGGATCGTATCTCTATCATGGATGTCCGCATTGACGCTTTCAAGGAGAGGTACAATGGAGATTGGGCGAGGCTTGATATTTAGATTTGTCATCTTTACTGACAGAGATCCAGAAGCTCTGAGCTGACATGATAGCAGCACTTGCGGCACTAGCTGCACTACCAAAGACTATACCTCAAGTACCGATGGTCAACTTATTTGCTCCTAAGGAGCCCATCGAGCCTTCCCATCGCAAAAAACCACTTATAGAGGATGATGAGATAGATGAGAGATGCATACATATGAAGCTCATAGAGGAGGAGGAGCTCGAGCTTTTCTTGGGAAGATCGAGACAAGATGAGGAGATGTGACAAGCTCAAGAGATGGAGCAAGTGAGAGGTGTTGGCTCCTCTAGATATAGTACTACTCTCTTGAGCAAGTGAGAGGTGTTGGCTCCTCTAGATATAGTACTACTATAGACCAGACCATCCCATAGGAGGAGGGTGGCCAGACCTAGCCACACACTGGTGCATAGGCACCCAGGTATGCTTCTTGACCCCTTAGGCATTACTTTGATTAGATTTTGTGCATTGGGGACAATGCACATCTTTTTCGATGGGTGTGGGTAGACATGGACCTCAGTGAAGTCTGAGTAGCTTAGGTCCATAACTACCCAAATATTTTATCCCTATGTTTTTTTGCTTGTGTCATTTTTTCCTGTGGATATTTAATTTTTGTTGAACTGACACATTTAGGATGTGTACATAGTATTTGTAGCATATAGTACCCGTGATTGTGGCATATAGTATGTTTTGTGTTTTCTTTGAAAAAATGATACCCACCAAAAAATTTGATTAGTAGTTAGATAGCAATCATGCATGTTAGGTGTGTGACAATGTCTATTCTATAAGTGAGGGTACATTGAGATAAAAAAGCATTATCGGAGAGTCTTTTGATGATAATGTATGCAGTGTCATGTGAGCGTGAGCCTAATTTTCTAGATTCATGTGTTTTGTGCTTATTCAAACCTTCTCTTGCTTCTCTAAGTTAGATTGTAGATTAATTAGATTAGGATAGGCTCTTAGACCATTGTTCTTAATAAGTCCACTTAGCCTTATGACCAACCAAAACTGTGATATAATCCCTTCTCCCTAATGTTTGAGCCTAACATGTACCTATTCCTTGAAAAGACATGATTAAGCTAGCCTTGTTAGTTGTAAAATCCTAAAATTTTCCCTAGTCCTTCCTTGAACATTGTGCACCTTGACTGAGGCACAAATCCTAAGTTGAGGGTGGTTACGAAAAGTGGCCCTAGCTTTGAGGACAGATATTTTTCGCCGCAACATAGCCTAAACGTCTAAATTGAGGATGGCTGGTGTACGGGCAAAATACAAAAATAAGGGGGTGAGTTAGTGATACAAAGAAAAAGGGGGAAAATCATGTAATGGGTGCAAGAAAAATACGTGATGCCTTAGTGTAAGCTAAAAAGCAAATGAAGTGTAGAAACAAGGCAAAAAGCTGAAAATTGAAAAGAAAGTACCTAGAAAAGCTTGAAATAGGAAAAGAGGAAAATAAGGTGAAAAATAGCAGAGTTGTTAGGGAAAAAGTATGGAAAAATGCATTGTCAAGGAGGGCTATTAGTAACTATTTTTGCATAATATCATATCAAAGCTCCCTAAGCCTACATTACAGGCCAAGAATGTCCTAAAGTGATCTTACTCCAGTTGGTTGAACGTTAGAGTCATTAGTATAGTGGCAAGCCTATGGAATTAAACATTAAGCATGAATATATGTTGTGAGGGCACTTGCATTGCATTGTTAATACTAGACTTGTTCAGTGATTGTAAACTGTTGATAATCCTTTGCTTGTCATAGTTGTATTGTTACATGCACCAGGTTGCATTGGTTTTCCAGATAACTAACTGATCCTGTTTTGAAAAGTTGGTCTGGGTCTCTGAGTCTAAGATTTATGTTATGTATGCTATTTAGTTGAGGTCGGTATGTTACTCTTCTATATGTTTAGATTGAGTCTGTCACTTGAGGAAAAGCAACAATTTTAAGTTGAGAGTGTTGATGTACTGTCATAGAACACTTTGATGCTTAAAACTTGGAATTTTGTATGTTTTCAATGTGATATTAATCGGTTTTATGTGTTTTTGTGTTTATGTTTGCAGAATTACAGGTTGGGATTGATTTTGGGGAAAATTTCAGAAGCTGCTGAGTTTTGCTATTATACAAGACCCTTTACAGGCCATAGACCATTCTACGAGCCATAAGGTGTTTTCATGAAGAATTCTGGTGAGGAACCGATTTTTGAATTTTCATTTTATGAACTTACAGACGAGTCGTAGAGAGGTTTACGAGTCCTAGAATATAGTTCCTGTCCTGAGGATCAGAGACTTGGACTTTCAGGAATTTCATCAGACGAAAACCCCTTTACGGGTCATAAATCACTTTACGAGTCGTAGAGGTGTCTCGTAGAATTGAAATCGAAATATTCCGCATCTTAGTACGAGACCCCGATTACGGGCCGTGGAATGTAATACGGCCCGTAAGAGACCTTTTGAATGGTGTGTCAACCAGTTCTCCTATTTTGTTTAGGACTTTAATTTTAAATATTATAAATAGGTTTTCAGCTTATTTTTCATATGTTTTCGCCAACTACTTAGAGAACTCAATAACTCAATATTTTGAGAGAGAAATTGTAAGATCATATTGGAGAGTCTTTGAGAACACTTGTGATTGAATTTCACCTTAAAGCTTGTGATTCTTATTGTAGTTGGATTGCTTGTTCTTTATTCGATTGTATAAGTGTTCAATTATGTATTATCAATACATAAATCTTACTTCTACAAATAGCATAAGTAGTTAAATCTACAACTAGGATTGTGGGACCATGAAGAACGAACAAAGTAAAATCGGATAATTCTAGATTCTTTGAAGGTGTATATGCATGTACTAATTAACTCTTCTCATTTTACATGTTTTCTAGTGGTGGCCAACATTCGGACCAGCCTAGTGTTACTGATTGGACCAAGGTTGTAATGAATAGAATAAAAGATTAAGTAATAGGATTCGATTGATGTATTCTCGTCTAATCAACCAAACTTGGCCAAAGAGAGCTTGTACTGGAATTAAAAAGTAATGGTTTGTAATGGAAACTATGGATATGGGACAAGTCACATAGAGAAATTCACTTCTCACCTCTAACTAAAGGGCTTGGTGAATATAAACTATCATCCTGCATGCCATACACTACAAAAACAATTAGGCTCTCTGGTGATATTGAGTTGGGGAATCATGGGGAACACAATACACTAATTTATCTCCATTATTGACCTCTCCATTGTGATAGTTAGTTTAGTTATAATTTCCATTGATTATTGTAAACCTCCGCCCCCCGTTTGGGGAAGTTGGCTAATCATTCAGATTGCAAATTGGTGAATTCTCTTGAGTCTACGTATTTCCTGTGGGTTCGATCCTTAGGTTCTATTTCTTGATAGCGACCACTTTATTCTCCAAAAGGAGGTGTATCTTTGGAGACATCAATAATCTCCGAATACAACACATAGCATATATCCGTAAAGATTCTACAAGATGTCTAAGAATGCCTCTAGTTATAAGATAAAATGGAGCCAAGACATGTCTCGAGCTCACTCCAAAAGTAAATAAATTAAAATAAAGTGTCATAGATAGAGGAATGGTTGTATATCCTTGGAAGATAGGACTCACAACAATAAATATTTCCATTTCGATCTAGCCATCAAAGAGTGGATGAAGGTAGTCTTCGGTCCCTACATAGTTACATCATGTAGAAAAAAGTATGTGTTAGTACATTTCACTATACTAACTATGGGGGCATCCAATGCGTATGACTTATCAATCGTAAATTCAATGTTAGATGAGGAGGGCACATAATATAGAAAGAGAAATAAAACAAAGAAGAGTAATATAACGATATGCCATGAAATCCATGATGCATGAAATGTTATTATGCTCATATATAGTGGGGATGTGACCATAACCGATATCTCAAACTCGCGCGAGCTGCTAAATGTATTTTCCCAATGTAAATCTCACATCAAGTGAGAGAAGATTACTTGCCAAAAGTAATCTACACCAGACCTTATGACCCAGCCATTTCAGTGTGATGGACCTTCTGTATGACCCGATCATTTCAGAAGGATTTCATTAACATATCAATCATTTCTTATCAAAGTGTAATCATCCATTTTGACCCAGCCATTTCCATAATAGCTTCCATATGGCACATAGTTCAAGGAAACGGAGAGGAGCCTTGGGGATAGCCCTGATGCCCCTAATCCATTTGGTGCTATGTCGTCATCCTAAAAGAATGCTTATACATATACATGCTTTCAAAAGAGGCAACAATCATTTCAAATCATTTCAATGCATATTTAGGCTTAAAAATGAAAACATTCTACATGATCATTCATACTTCTGCAAAAAAGCAAAATCACAATTCAATCCATACTTATCATGCATATGAATAGCTCATTCACTTAACAATATGGTGCAAGTACCCAATTTGCTCAAAGAGTCAACAACATAGATATTTTGTGTGATGATATTCTTGTCATAACCATATATTGTGTTTAAATCACTGAAATCATTTTCCATAAACATATGTGAGCTTAACTCACTGATTCATTTTCATAAAAATCATGGGTGTGCTTAACCCACCAAATCATTTTCATCAAAATCAAATGCTCATGAATGCACATGTCATGAATGACGTGAGAATGGCATGGGCAATAAGGATTCAATCTTAAATCAACAATACACTATGAAATTTAAATCCATAAGTAAAATCCATATTCAAATCACAATTTAAATTACCAATACTTAAATCAAACTTTAAAGGGACTATGCATATTTATATATTCACAATAATCATGCAATTCAACATATTCGGACTTAAATCACTTTAAAATCAAAAATTAAACATAGTCCGTACATCAATTGAATCAAATAAAGAATAATCTAAAACCCGACATTTAAAGAAAGTTTAAATTTCATAAATCAAGTATAAAAAAGTTTGGGTCTTTATGGTTGAAAGGGACCATGAATCAATCCCACATAACTTAGCTGATCAAGAAAAAACAAGAGGAATTGGATGAACAAAGGAGCCTTTCTTTGATTCCCAATCTAAGTCTACACATGAGTCTTTGAGAGGAGTTCTCAAGAGAGTTTGAATTTAATTCTTAGTGTGAGAATGAATTCGAATGAGGGAAGAAAAGTATAGTTCATTTAGATGTCTTAAGATGGCATAGAAAGTCATAAAGGACCCTTAAAATAAATGATAATTATGAAAATACCATTAATGAAATGAGTAACAAATGTTGCAAGGGGTCTCGTGGGAAGGTCTCAAGGTCTGTACAAGGTCATATAGAGCGTGTGACCTTTCTGTGATCCAACACTTAAAAAAATTTTCCACTATCAAAGGTCTAAGAAGGTAATTTCATGCATAGAAATTTTGCATGGCAACACCCGTATGTAGGGCGTTATGTCCTGTGAGAGGTCACACGGACCGTATGGCCTCCCGTGAAGCTTCACTTAGAAAATTTTTTCATTAACAAAGTTTTGGGATGGTAATCCCATACATAGAATGTTTTCACACCAACGTCTATAGGAGGACCTCACGGAGTGTGAAAGGGAGATATGGTCCATGAGAGATCCATGTGTGAAGTTCCTTGGTGAAAATGTGGATATTCAAGGAAAAGGCCCTCAACACGATCGATCACACAGCCAATGAGGCCTCACATGGACCGTATGGGATTCATGTGGTGTGTGCCTTGGTCTTAAACTCCACATTAACATCAACACTCTACATACAAGGGTAAGATCCACCTCAAGGCCCTCTACACGAATTGTGGTGAGTCATACAACAGGTGGAGGCGCCCGTAGGGTATTACCTTAGTCAAAAAAATTCGAAACTGAATTCCAAGCACTATTGAGGCCATCCAATGTCTGGGTCCTTAGAAGAGTCATACACGAGATCCTATCCATAGTCCATGTTCTAATCTATGACTCATGACTAGGATTATGGGACCTGTGCCACCAAAAGTTGAGCTACTAGAATTTGGACCCTTCAAACTATAGGATGGTCCATCATTCCTTTCGTGGGCCTTTGGTCACTCCGTAGGAACTCTACATACATAGATAATTTTCCATCTTTCAAAGGTCCCATTGATGATACAATCCATGGGCTATGGTTCTATTAATGGTCTGTCCTATAAATCGTAGGTCAACTTCAATAATTCCTTAATTTCTATCTTTCTAGATTAAGTCCATCAACCCAACGACGACCTGTGGTACCATCTATGAGCCTTAGACATGCTTGTATGACAATGTACGTTTTTAAAATTCCTTAACTTCATTTTTCAAGCCCATGAATATGAGGGGCAATACAATATCTCGCCCTTAGGATCATTCGTCCTCAAAAAAGACAACAATGTGCTTGAATAGAATACAAACATAGTCATCATAATAACATATATGCAAAAAATGCATCTTAATCACCATTTTCATAAAATCATCAAATTTATACATCAAACATCATTCAAAAACAGTTTCATGATCATAAGTGCATTCAACAAACAAGAGATTTATATTCGTGAGAACCTTGAACGAATAGATCATATTTAGTACCTTAGGCTAGAATAGAAGGTAAGTGGTAAGCATATCATTGTGTATGCCTTGGCCTCCCAAGTAGCACTCTCAACTTGTTTGTTTCTCTATAATACTTTGACAGATGTAACCTCTTTATTTCTCAACTTTTTCACTTGCTGGTCCAAAATCTCAATTGATACCTCTTCATAAGTTAATTCTTCCTTAATAGACACACCTTCTAATGGAATAATAGATTTAGGATCACCGAAGTATTTCTTTAGCATTGACATGTGAAACACTGGATGAACTATAACTAATTCCAAGAAAAATCTAGCTCACAAGCCACTTTTCCAATTCTTTTCTCTATATCTTAAGGTCTGACATATCAAGGACTTAGTTTGCCTTTCTTTCCAAATGCATTACTTCTTTCATTGGTGAAACCTTCAAATACACCCAATCACCTTCATCATACTCTATTTCTCTTCTCCCAACATGGATATATAAATTTTGATGACTTTGGGTAGCACTCAACATTTCCCTTATCACTTTAACTTTCTCCATAGCATCAAGTACCAAATCTGCTCCAATCAAGGATAGTTCTCCAACTACAAACATCCAACTAATGATCTACACTATCTACCATAAAGTACTTCAAATGATACCATTTTAATATTTGAGTGGAAGCTATTGTTATAAGCAAATTCATTTAGAGGTAGGTGATCATTCCAACTTCCTTTGAAATCGAGCACACAAGACCTCAATATATCTTCCACCATTTGTATCATCCTTTTGGCTTGTCCATCCATTTTAGGATAAAATGCGGTAATTAATTAAAACTTTGTACGAAGTACTTTTTGGGAGCACCTATATCTGATATAATGGATAATGATACCACATGTAACTTCACCAATTCATGGACGTAAACCTTAGTACAGTCTTCGACACCATAAGAACTCTTTGCGAGAAAAAAGTGGCTTATTTTCGTCATTATATCAATAAATACCTATATTGAGTCAAATTATTTTCTAGTCTTTCGCAAACCCGAGATGAAATCCACAATCACTTCCTCTCATTTTCAACTCGGTATCTCAATATGTTAAGTCAAGCTACCGTGTCTTTGGTGTTCCACTTTCACTTGCTTACAATTTGCACACCACATCACATAATTTGTTATGTCCTTCTTCTTGCCACTCCACTAATATATATCATTCAAATCTCTATACATTTTGGTGGATTCCGGGTGAATAGAATACTTGGAATTATGAGGTTCATCAAGTATTGTTTCCCTTAAACCATCTACATTAGGCACACATAATTACCCTTGGTAATATAACACTCCATCTCCCCCTTGTTAGAAAACCTCTACCTTTTTATCAACGACCAACTTCTTCAATTCAACCAAAGTAAAATCAATGTCTTGTTTTCCTTTCACCTCCTTTATTAAATATGATTCCGCCATATCTTATAGCAATACATAATCATCATTCAAGCCATTCAAACTCATACCCAAAAGACCCAAACAATGTAGTCCTTTAACCAAATCATTATTTTCATTCTCGACATGCGCAATGTTGTGCATTGACATTCTACTCAATGTATCTGCAACAACATTTGCTTTGCCAAGGTGACACATCATACTCATGTCACAATCCTTCAAAAGTTCCAACAATCTCCTTTTCCTTAGGTTCAATTCACTATAATTAAACACATATTGTAAACTCTTGTGGTCGGTGAATATATCAACATATACTCCATAGAGGTAACATCACCAAATCTTTAATGCAAACACAATGACAAAAAACTCAAAATCTATGTCAGATAATTCTTTTCATGCGTTTTCAATTATGTTGAAATATAGGCAATCCATTTTTCATGTTGCATCAAAACACAACTGAAGCCTACATTTAAGGCAACATAAATAAGAGATAAAATCATCTGGACCTTTAGGCATTTTTAAATAGGAGTTGATGTAAGATGATCCATCAACATTTGGAAACTCTTTTCATATTCATCGGACCATTAAAATTTTACCTTCTTTTGAATCAAACGAGAACCAATAGAGGAAAATTCTTCAATAAACCTTGTATAATATTTTTCCTAACCCTAAACGCTACTAATATCGAATTGAGACAATGGTCTATGTCATTTCTTTACTGCCTCCCCCTTAGTTGGATCAACTCTAACATCACCACCCAAAATAATGTGACCAAAAAAATCAACCTCTCTTAGCTCAAATACACACTTGCTAAACATGGGAAAGAGTTTTCTATCTCTGAAAGTTTCCAACACAATCCTAAAACGGTCTTCATGATCCCTTTCATTTCCATGAGTAAGCCAATATGTCATTTATGAACACCACCATAAACATATCCAAATATGGTTTGAATATCCTATTCATCAAATCTATGAAAGTGTAGGGTGAATTTTTTAGTCCCAGTGACAGAAACAAAAAGTCAAAATGACCATATCGAGTTCTAAATGCCATCTTTGGAATGTCATCTTCCTTCACCCACAATTGGTGATATCTAGATCAAGGATCAATCTTAGAGAAATAGCTTGCATCTTGTAGTTGATCAAATAGGTCATCATTCCTTGGAAGTGGAGACTTTTTTTTGATTATCACCTATTTAATTGCAGATAACTCACACACATTCGTAGTGAATCATGCTTCTTCCTTACAAACAACATTAGGTCACTCCGTGGTGACATACTAGGCCTTATGAATCCTTTATCAAGTAAGTCATTTAATTGTTTCTTGAATCCATTCAACTCCTTGAGGGCCATTCGAAGTGGAGGTATAGAAAAAGGTTGGGCATCAAGAAAGAGACAAATGCCAAAATTAATTTCCCTTATGGGAGGAATAATGGGCAAATCATCGAGAAGGACATTGGGAAACTAATTAACTATAGTGACCCAAACAAGAATTGGAACATTGGACTCAACATCCATGACTCATACAACATGATATAGGCAACATTTGCAATCACTATCATAACTTTCATACAAGAGACAAACTTTCCTTTGAACACCACATTGGTTCCTTTACATTCAATGGTAGGGTCATTAGTAACTTGGAGACTGACCTTATGGGTTCTAAAATTAACCGAACCATAAGATATATGCAACCAATCTATACTAAAGATAATATAAAAATCAGTCATTTCAAGCTCAACTAGATTTCATGGGAAGACTTTATGCAAGATTGAAATTGAATAGTTTCTATTATATTTTCTTTGCTAGGATTGACTCACCAATAGGAGCATTGACTAAATGAGTATCTAACAAGACTTTTGATGAAACATTAAACTTTTTGGCAAGGTAAGGAGTAACAAAATACATATTAGCGCTACGGTCAAGCAAAGCACACGCATCATGATCAACGACTCTTCACATACCATTAACCATATCAGGAGACTTCTTAACCTCATGCCTAGCATGCAAAAGCGTAGAACTGATTACCACGCGGACAACCACCTTAAACTTGGACACCTTGTTGCACTTGCCCTCTTTGAGCCACTTGGACTTGTGAGTGCCCTACTTTACCTTTAATAACAACATTAGGACACTCAGATTGTATAGTTTCTTATCCTCACATTGTGTACTTTCTCACTCTCCACTTGTACGACATTCATCACGAGTCTAGAGATATCAATTTCTTTAAGAATAATCATAGCCTTACACTCCATCTTTAGCTAGTCAGACGCACCCAAAGTGAATTTGTTAATGCGGGCCCTAGTGTCGTCCACCAAGGAAGGAGCATATTTGGATAACTTGGTAAACATGAGGGCATAATCCCCTGTACTCATGCCACCTTGCTTCAAGTTAATGAATTATATCACTTTGGGTTTCCTTAGTTCAATAGGGAAGAGACAATCAAGAAAAATGACCTTAAGCATCTCTACAACATAGTGATAGCAACTCTAAACTTATTGTTGAAGACTTGGTCAACTTGATGGACCTAAGGAGCTTGAGGAGCTGGGGGAACTTGGTCCTTATTAGTATTATCTCCCCTAGGAAATGAAGCACATCATGGAGCCATTTTTGAAAATTTCAAAGGATAAGTGTTATTATACAAAAGTTTTGATGGAACGACATAGATCATAAAAGAAGCAATACACAAAAGTATTTAGGTATGTCATAGATGAAAGAGAGTAACAATAAAATACCAATATTCATAACGTAATTAATAGAATAAGAACTCAATATGTATGAGCAATGAAAATTTAAAATCTGTGAGAAGAAAAATTATCATGGTCCTTTAATAATCTTATAATCATATGTAGGGATAAGAGCATGATCGACATGTACAATCACATGGGTTATTACATGGTATCTTGGTGTCCTCTCTACATTGAGTGAAAGAGGAGTCTATTTTACCAAGGTAGACTCGATTCTCACCCTATAGGCTTTATCATATTATGGTGAGAACCCATCATTTGACCCCATTGGTTAGACTTTATCCTAGCTTGGTGAGTGGCCATTAAAACCTATATGGATCCATTAGCACACCTTTATGGCATAAAACATAAACACCATTCGTATGGTGACACATAGTTATGGGACTTTGGAATCTACCAAAACTCTTTCGATGCTAAGTCATATCCCATGGAATACATAAATCATGCATATACATGATTTCAACATAATTAATACTTCATTAAAATCACTGTGTAATAACTTGTATAATAGCCATCATAATATTTCATGAGAACATCTCATATCATAGGAATAGTCCATTTACATAGCTTGACATGTAGTGTAGGTAGACATTCCCACCTTAATATCATCATCATAAATATTATGGTTTTAATCACCCTCTTTGACATAACATCATTATCATCATAACATCATGATCATTTTCATAAAATATGATTTTACATACTTGAGATAATAGTCATGAAAATTCATAACTTTATCATGGGAGACTAGGGATAAGTGTGGGTTCATGAATAATTGAATCAAAATCATGCAATTGGATGAAATTCATAAAGAAAATATGCAATTAAAATAAATTTGAATCACTAGTAAAGGAACCCCTATCAATTCATCAATCCCTAACCACGCATACTTGAAATCACATGCTTTTTCTTGAAAATAGTGTAAGTCATATAATTCTTCATAAGTCATGCATAGATAGGTTTAATAACCATGGAATATTCATAATGCATGTATTGGGAATCATAGCATAAAACTCACAGGAAATTATCATGAAACTTTTATTAAAAAAAAGTTTTGGATTGGGCTTCATGGATGAAACCAATCCATGAACAAAGTCCTGCATACCTCAAGTGAAATCTTGGATAATTGGAGTAGAAAATCTTTGAAATCTTTAGCAAAGTTTTGAACCCTATCTACAACGGTGTCCTTGTCTAAAGAGAAAAATATTTAAGAAACCTTAAGAGAATTATGAGGATGAATGAATTAGAATGAGTTAGGAATAAATTTTATAAGGTTGGGTTGATTAAGTTGCTTAATGAGACAAAGTAATGTAGTTTAGGACTTAAACAAATCAAAAATATCAAAAATTCCCTTCATGAAAACAATCAGAGCCAACCATGAGACCCCGTTCATGGGCCGTCGTTTAATTTATGACTCGTGATTTAGGTCATAAAACTTGTGCCATAAAGAATTCAGTGACTGAATTTGGCACTTCTCAAACCACGAGCATGTAAGATGTTCTGTCATTATTTTCAGAGGTCATAGGTCGCTCCATGGGAACTCCTTATGCTTAGAAAATTTTCCACCTTTTAAAGGTCCCTATTGCGATGCCGTACATAGGTTGTAGTTCTATTGACGATCTATCCTGTTAATTTTAAATCAATTTCTAGAAACTCCATAGTTTAAAGCTCTCACTGGACTCTACCCATTAAACCTTCATATGTAAAATGGATCAATCCACGAGCCGTAGATTGGATTGTAGGACCAAATTACTACAAAAATTCCTTGACTTTAATTTTCCAAGCCCATGAACAAGAGGGGTGTTACACCATGGATTACCTTTGGTCTGTGAATCCCTTCATGGTCCACGAGTTAGCCATTATCTAATTCTTCAGGTCCTTTCATGGGAACCTTCAATGTGGATACTTGTGGGGTCCGTGAATGGCCTCGTGAAAGCTAAAAACCTTTAACTTGTACAAGACTTTTCAGTAACATTTTGTTTCAACTGAATTATGCACTCTTAAGGTGTTATAATCTCTCTCTCTTGAAAACATTCATTCTCAAATGAAATTCAACCAAGCATGAATAGAGTAGGGAAGGACTTAATAGAGTAATATAAATACAAATCACGTCAAAAACTCAGGTGAATTTTAAAACTAATTTCTGAAATGTGCATGCATAGAGAAATAGAAGAATAGTTAAATGCATGAATTCAAATGGGTACATATGGAGTACTAATGCCTCAAACAAAAACTAAATCGGAGGAAAAGAGGTAGATAAATTTCGTATCAGCTTCAACTTCCCAAGTATCACCATCAACTAACTAATTTCTCTAAAGAATTTTCAAGAGAGCAACTACTTTATTTCTCAACTTTTGTAGTTGATGATCAAGAATTTCAGATGAACAAGAATCTCAACTTGTACCTCTTATAAGAGAGACTTTCCTTCACATAGACACTCTCTAAGGGCATATCTGAAGTATGATCACTACTGCATTTACCAATAATACATGAAATACAAGCTACATCGATGCCAAATGTAAAGGAAGTCCAACTCATGAGCGACATATCTAAAATGCCTCAAAATCTGATATGGCCCTATATAATGGGGACTAAACTTATAGTTCTTATCGAACCTCATCATATCTATCAAAAGTGAGATTCCCAAATGAACTCAATCATCAATTGTAAATTCAATCTCTCTCCTCCTCATATTCATATAAGATTTTTATCTATTCTCATCCATTCTCATCATATCTCTGACAAGTCAAACCTTTTCAATAGTATCATGAGCTAACTTAAGACCTAACAAAGCGATGATGATTTTATGATTTTAGACTAAATTTACTTTTAATGCATTAAAATAAGTCCTGAATGCTTATTTATATTCAAAATCAGTTCTAAACGTGTTTAAAATGCGGTTCACGATATTTCAGGATGGATCGAGGAATAATGAAGAAAAAGAAACTCAAGAATGCTTGGAAACAAAAAAATGGGTGAGGCTAAGGATTGTCTAGCTCAATTGATGACTTATCAAAGGAGATTTTATCTCATCTAATTTTGTTGAAGTTTCATCCCCAGGAAGGTGCTAGGTTAGTGAGCTAAAGATTGATCAACGCATAAACAAACTTGATAGGCAGACTCCATCGAAGATCATCAAAATGTGTTGAGATTTCGAACCAACTCCATAAGAAAAGGGGGCAAATCTGTGATAGGTGAGTTCAATCGACCCATCATTAAATGAGCTCAGTGAGCAAAGTTTAACTTGGCAAGAACTTATAGAGACAAGGATGAAAATTCAACCCAGAGAGGTCCAACGGATGATTAGATAGATCACTCAGTACATTACTAAGTGAGGTCACGATATCGACGTAATTTTCGTAATGTTCATCAAAGGATATTTTTTAGAACAATTTTCGATAATATAAATAGATTTTAAGGGAGAAGAAGCACGTACTATTTATCAACTTTTTCATATTTTAATTTTCAAGGAGAATAAAAGAACATTCCATTTCTTACTCATTAATTAGGATAAACTGGTACTTGCTAGTAAAGTCTAGAAATGATGTGGGAATCAATTTTCTCACTTCTTCAATCTGTAGTTATCATGGATGACAATTACTTTGGCCTTTGAAAATGTAGTTGATAATTCATTATGAATCTGTGTTGAAATTTTATTTATTGATTATTCAAGTATGGGTTCATCTATTTTTTAACATTCAGTTATAATTTGAGGTTACAAACTTGGATTTGAATTAGATCATTGATTGTTGGTAAAGATAGGGCACGGAAGTGGAAGAATTGGATGTTGATCACTATGAAGTTTTATTGCAATGACTGATGCTCACGAGAGTTCAGCTGAATCAAGGCTAGATTACTTTAAAATGTGATCTGGACTTGGGAATCAATGAACCCAAGTTAAAATTAGTATTTTACTGAGAGATGACTCTCATTCTTTAGGTTTGTAGCCTACCAATATATGTTAATTGAAATTTAGTAGTAAATTCAATCCATGATGGAAATGTAATATCAATTGTGCAGATCCCCGAGATATTTTTTATTATTTTTGAATTTAATCTACAAGTATACTTGTAAACAATAGTTGTTTCCATTTTATTTTTCAATTCTCTTATTTTATCCACTCATAATTGATTAAGTGGGCTAGTAGGGGTAGGTTGACGTCAAGCCTTGTGATATAGCAGATTGGTAGAATTAGTCATGTCTTTCTATTATCTTGTGTCATTGTCCACTTTATATTTGTTACTTTTGTTGTATTTATATACTATCATTTGCTTTTCACTTTAGTTGTTTTTCTCTCTCTTTATTTTTAATTTTTTTTCTTATCTAGTATCTTTGCTTATGGGGTTTTTTGAGATGAGGGTCATCCAAAAAAAAGTCTCTCTATCTTTATGAGGTAGTGGTAAGGTTTGCATACATTTCACCCTCCCCAAACCCCACTTGTGGGATTTCACTATGTATGTTATTGTTGTTTTTGTACAATTCACTCGAATAATATATTACATCCTTGCTTGAAAACATGCTTACTATTCCCTGTAGGATCTACTATGACCTGAATTTATGCTGCAAGCGATGACCTAGATTTATGCTGCAAGCGATAAAAATGGCTCCATTCTCGGGGAATGATGCATTGATGAATTAGCTTGTTGAACTAGTCTTTTGTAGTGATTTACTCTTACATTCTTTTTTCTTTGGTTGTACTTGTTTTTGTTTTGTAGTTGACAACATGAGTTACCAAGAAAGTGAAGTGGCTAGTAATGAATATGAATAATGATATTCCATTAACAACATTGGGAGAGTTTGTGCTATTAGTTTGCCTCCGATCATGAAAAGTTTTGTCTTTTATGTCACTAGAACAATAGTGCACTTACTTCAAATGAAGGGGTTATTTAGGGTTTTATCTCATGAAGTCCCACACAACCATATCAAGAACTTAATCGATGTGTGTGGTTCATTATCTTTAAAGAATATCCCTCAAGATTCTATTCGAATGAGGATATTTCCTTTCTCCTTGATAGTAGAAGGTACCCAATGATAAAGCAAGTTATCACAAGATTTTTTTACCTCTTGAGATGAGTTGACTGGACCATTAATTAAGATTTTGTTTATATTATCAAAGATTTTACAACTTCGTGATGAAATTACTAATGTAACACCCTGCACGTTGGAAAGTTGGATTGAAAAATGGAACTAAAAATCTAGAACTAGTGTAGAAATGCACGAGTCCAATCTATGGCTCACGTATAAGTGATTATGGGTCATAGATGGGGGTCGTTGATGACCCCAAACATGGATTTTTTTTTGCAAATTTTGTGGTGATAAACAAGAAAATATATACTACCCTTAAAAGGAACCACGACTCATGAAAGGAGGTGTAAGGTGAGAATTAGAAAGGGTGAATCTTATGTTCAACAGGACAAAGGTGATACACGAGTCATATAATGAATTATAGATTGTACATTAGGATCGTAGATGTCATAATCTAAGCCTAGGAGTATCAAAAGGAAATATAATAAGATAGTGTAAAAGTCATAATACATCAAGCTTGAAAGGAATGGTTATTGTCCTCGAACTAGAGGACTCACCAATAATGATCTTCAATTGATCCAAAGCTAGACACATATAGGAGGAGGAGGAGAACTGGTCCCTATATGATGAGATCTTATTGAAAAAAGTATATGTTAGTACTTGCGGGATGTAATGCAACAAGGAAACCATCATATGCATAATCATAAAATGGGAATAAGGTTCAAAGATGATTAATAAACAACACATCCTAAAAGTATGATTGAGGTAACTCTAAACATTTCGTATAATCATATACATACTTATATGGGTGGAGACCATGACCAATATGTAAGATCATGTGAGATACTAGATAGAAATTCAACATGACCCCCTAACAGTGGCCCAGGATACTACTTGCTAGGTAGAACTTTGTCAACTTATGAATGCACTCTTTCTTTAAATCTGTGCATTTGTGGATCAACTAGCTTTAGCCTATAAGATCTCCTATGGTTGCATATAGTCAATAAGACAGGTGATTGCTACTAGGATTTTCTTATTGAACCTCACCTCAAGCCCAATTTGGTGCTAAGTTAATTCCTGAAGAATAGTATAAACATAATCATATGCATATATATTCATAAACGACGAAATGTAACTTCATCATAATATGAGTAGCTCATTAAAATCTTATAATCCATTCATGTGAGATTGGCCTTTTCATAAAAGAATCGATCTTTTGTGAGAATTGTCCTTTCACCATCTTCTATACATTTATAAAAATGACTTCCATAAATACTTCATGACTTTCATAAACATACAGTTGAAACCCTTAACATTCATGACATTCTTCATTTGAATATAGTATAAAACTTTGTGGGTTCAATGCATGTGTAACGACCCCAAAAATTATCCGAAAATGTGCCTCGAAATGCCTAGAATTTTAACTTTTATATATCTCAAAATTTGAGAGAGATATCAAAACTTTGACTTCATATTCTTGTTCAGGGGGTCAAAATTATGGGGGAAGGGGTCTAAACACAATTTAGAGCAATCGAATAACAATTTCAATTTTCCAAAATTTTCATTTGCATAGATGATCAGCAACAGTATTGCAACGCACAACTATCACAAACATGTGCTATTTTGGCCTCCGTGATAGGTCCGTCACGAAACTTTGTATTTTACTACCAGTTATTTTTATCTCTGTTCAAGGCTTTTTGGTCTTGGGCCTAAGTGTTCCTTAATGTGTTTTTACCTATATTTAGCCTTATTTCACACTCATATCATCCAAAGACAATCTCCAATATCCTCTCAAACCCTTAGACTCATACTTTCCCCTAAATTCAAGTCCCAAAACTCAAGACCAATCTTAAGGATTTCTTCAAGGTTCTCCTTCAAACTTCAAGTCTTCATCTCCAATATTCACCAAGTTCACCTCTAAGCTAAGGTATGTGGGTTTATTTCATGGATTCTTTTCACTCATGATGGTTAAGCCTCATTTTACTCAAATTGCATGATTTAAAGTATATTTATAAATAGTTCTTGCAAATTATGAAATTCACTACAAACTATATTAAAGTTGTGTAAAGTTGTGACTGTTTTGATAAATGTTGGATCTGTTGTACGATTTGATGAGGGGTTTTGATGTATATGTCTTGTGGGTGTTTCAAGGTGTTGATTAATGGTTTTATAATGGATTTCTTGCATGATTTCATCTCTAAATTGCATGGTTTTATATTACCATTTCACACCTTCTAAGTATTTGATAAAATGTCCAGATATGGTTTCTCGAGGAGTTGAAGGCAAAGCATGAGATATTATATGAATGACTATAAGATGATGAAATGAGCTTATGTATATGATATACTCTATATAAGGTGTTGGATTAGATCATACCTTATCCGGGGGGACAAGAGCTCGGGTAACCATGTTGGGGGTTTATACTCATCAAACATGCGAGGGATTTATACTTTCATCACTTTGTTGGTAAGGAATAATTACCATCAACCATGTGAGGGGTTTATACTACACGACCACTAAGATATTTATACCTTGAACAGCTAGCTTGGTCACCTCTACACCTATGATATCCTATATGAGTATGAGTTACTTAAGCATATTTTACTTGAGCATTGATCATACATGTCATATTGTATATTATGCCTATTACTTAATATTATGCATTTTGATTGGGATGCCTATCTATTATTGCATTGCATCCTACATACTTAGTATATTGAAATGTACTAACGCATACTCTATGCCTATATGATGTCACCATGTAGGAACAGGTGCCCAAGTTGATCATCCTCCTCTAAATGACTAGTTTGGTGCTATTCAAGCTAGTTGGTGAGTTCTCCACTTCGGGGAACCTTAGTATATATTTCTCTTATTATATATTGAACACTCTTTTTACTTTCTATTTAGACCATGAGGGTGAGCCCGGTTGCTTTGTCTTGGCCCCTACTCTTATCTTTGTAGTAGAGGTGTTCCTAGACATGCTATGTCTCTATCATATGAGCCTTGACTCTTGTCCCTTGATTATGATGTTGTGCTAACTTTTCCCTTCGTCCCATTACTCCTATTTTTACTCTTTTATGTTATTTCAATGCTTTCATGATCAATGATGTGTAATGATAAGTTAAGAGGCTTGTTTGGAGACCCATCAGGCTCCCAATTCGCCATGTCACGTCTAGGCCCTATTTTGGGTCGTGACAAACTTTGTATCAGAGCACTAAGTTGATAGATCTTCGGAGTCTAACACACCGCGTTAATTAGAGTCTTATTCATCTTTATATTGTGTACTACAACTATGAGTAGGAAGCTATGAGGCATTCTAGGATATGTTCCACTTCTTCTTGATCCATGTCATGCGATAGAGTTAGATCCCCTAGGGTTTATTGCTTTCCCAAAACCGTTACACTCCAGGATGTATCTCAAGCTACTCAAGACAGTGATAAGACAAATGCGGAGGCTTGTCATGCTCTATGGAAAGTGGCCAAAGGGGCAGCAAAATTAGCAACTCACCTCGAACAACAAGTGGGTGCCTCCGGGACTTCAACTGGTAAGAGGAGAGATAGTAAGGCCAAGAGGGCCTATGTTGAAGGAAAGTTCCAAAGTCTCAAGGATAGAGATGATGCTAAGTGTCCGACATATGATAAGGCTCATGGTAGTCCATGTTTCAAGAGCACCAATGCTTGTTTTGATTGCGGCAATGTGGGACATAAGAGGTGGGATTTTCCTTGGAAATGCAATAAGAGTAAGGAGGGTAATGAAGGGATGACTCATCTTAGGTGCCCAAAATGTGGGAGGACTCGTAATGGAACATGTTGGAGGAAACACTGGTGTATTCTTTGGGTATAGTGAGATAGGCCACAAAATTCCGATTTGCCCATATATTCAACCTTTAGATCAAGGAGGTCATGTTGGTCAAGTGACTCAAGGAGGGGATGAGATTCCCGATGCTATTACCAGTATGTTAAAGTTTTCGTGGATGTTGTGCATGTATTGTTAGGCCCGGTGTGCCACTATTTCTTTTCTAATATTATGGTTGCTTCTGGGGATTCTGGTAAACCAAAGATGTTTTGTGGATTTTTGGTGTCTATATGTTATTGCTAGGAGGTTCATTGGTGTTGATCCGGGTTTGTATTGCATTAAGCCTTGCTTGGTGGCTTGTTGGACTTGGCATGGTGGACTTTGATGTCATTATGGGGATAGAATGGTTACATGTGTGTTGTGTCTTCATCGGTAGTAGGACCCATAGAGTTAGACCTTGATTCCCTAATGAACCCGTCTTTAAGAGGAAGGATGTTAAGTAATAGTATGGATGGTAGATTCATTTCATGTCTTAAGGTACGACCGGGTCCTAAGGGGTTGCGTTTGTTATCTTGTGAGAAATGGAGGTGTAGAACCTAAGTTTTTTTGTTATTGAGTTATTGGTGGTGGTATATGATGCTTTGAATGTCCCTTTCCGATATTTCAAAATTCGGGTAGTGTCTTTTGGTTTGATTAGTGCACCGGTTATGCCTACAAGTCTCATGAACAGGATCTTTTAGCCCCTATTATTATAGGCTTATGAGGGTTTTGTTGATGACATGATTGGTTGTGTTCCCTAATGAGGTAGTGCAAGTGAGACTTTTGAGGGTTGTACCATAAAGTTTAAGGAAGAAGAAAGTTAGACGTTAAATAGGAGAAATTCGGATTTTGGTGATAAGAGGTTGCCTTCCTAGGTCGTGTGATGCCGGGTGATGGTATTAAGGTGAACCCTAGAAAGACGAATGTGATTAGAGATTAGCCTTGACCTTGACTTCCTTGGGTTGGGAGCTTCTTCGAGCTTAGTGGGTTATTACTGGAGTTTCTGAATAAGTTCTCTTCTATTGGTTCCCTTATGACTTAGTTGACCCTAAGTAAGGCCAATGTTGTGACCTACGTTTTGATTAGGGCGATTTGATAGGTCAAGGAGTTGATTTTTCCTGCATCATTCCTTGGTGCGAGTAAGATTCATGTGTATGATGGTTGATCCTTGATCCCTTCAAATCGAGGAGACCCAAAACTGTTTTCAAGAAAACCTACATGAATTTTTCCTACTTTAATTTGGACTTTTGAATATTATATTCCTGAATTTCTATTGATGCATGGTAGTATTTATTTGACGATGTTAATGTGATTTAAACCATTAAATGAGGATTTACTTTGGGTTTATAAAATTATAAGTACGCATGTCCCCTTTTTGAATTACTTACGCATGAGAGATTACACTACGGGTTTAAATATGGAATTAATTATGTTTTCGCTTCAATCTCATATCATAAATATTGATTTTAGATTGAGTCTCAATTACCTATGTCATTCCCTCATTGACCATAATATATGCATTCATGTACACGGATTAATTTGGAAAATTATGTTATGGGTTAAGCCCAATTTCATTTTATGGTATGAATTTGACAAAATGTTAGTTATGAAAATATTGTGATC